>JBAMHW010000015.1:5772628-5793151 GCA_037177495.1 Rhadinocentrus ornatus | reverse complement strand
CCCCCCCCCCCCCCCCCCCCCCCCCCCCCCCCCCCCCCCCCCCTCTTTCCTACATCAGGTCATTTTGGTCCTTGACAATTGAGTGCGTTGCACCAAGGAAACTTCTGAAACATGCAGGACACCAACCCTTGAAAAATAGGATTGAGGACCCTTGTCCTATGTGGCTGACAGCTTAGTCTACTTTCTCCTCTCCCCCGCCTCCTCACCTGGGTCCAAGGTGCATCCTAGTACAGAGCTGGCCTTCCTGATCAGTCTATCAGCTGATATGCTACTGCTCCAGTAGACAGTTCCAAAAATAATGGCTGATGCCACCATAGTGTCATGAAAGGTTTTCATACCCAGCATATTACTGACCGGCTGCCAGTTAACCTAATTAGATGTCAGTTTGTCCTCCGGTTGTTTTTTATTTGAGCCAGTTACTTTTCCAGCCTTTTGAGTGTTGCTACTTTCAAATTTTCTATTAAATTGTAAAATGTCTCAGTTTCAACATCTGATATGTTGTTTATGTTCTTGTGGGATTAACATGAATCTTTTCAAATCAATGCATTTAGATTTTATTTACATTTTAGGCAGTGCCCCAGCATTTTTTGGAATGGGGGTTGTAAGAAAATGTCTTACTGGGTTTAGTCACAGTTAACCAGAGGGTTTAAATTAGGATTAGAAAGTTTTGTTTATTGCTGAGCAAGAATGACTAAGCAGATTTTCCAGACAGAAAACCTGCAACTTAAATGCCCATGTTCATTGTTTGATGTGTTCAAGCGAAGCTGATGACGAGGTTTCTGCTGTAGCTCCCGTCTGAGGCCAACAGAGGGCAGTGCAGGTTATGCACAATCAGCACACTATGAAGGCTGCAACCACAGAGGAACATCTACATATTCATAGTGACAGGAAGAGAAAAACTGGTAAGTTTGGTCATCACTTATAAACATTATTTTATCATGCAGTTATATATATTTTCAGCAATTTAGCCATAAGCATTTTCTGTGTTTTATACATGTATGTGGGATATTTACTTTGCTTTAAAAGAAAAAGTTGAAGGTGAAGGTTGTTTTTGTATTTGGGGTGGGGATTTTTAATTGAACTTGCTTAATGTTGACATTTGATTTAATTTTAACTCAGAAACGTCTGGTGTTGTGTTTTATGTCAGAGTGTTGCAACTTAGACAAAGGGAATACAAATTAAGTAAGCCCCCAAAGAAGAATTGTATCTATAAAGGTGAGGCTTTTGGCTTTGTCTTAATAAATGAACACACACCCCCTACAGAGAATATGAAATGGTTTAATGATGGCTAAAATTAGGTTAGTGAAAAGAAAGTGAAATGTCTGATGTGAGTGGGGAAAAATGTCAAGATCACCGCAAATTGCTTTGGAATTAGACTTGACCTAAAATAAAGCTGACTGGAGTGAAAAGAGGTTAGCATATTTAGACACTGCCCACAGTTATGAAGTGCAGCCGATCACTGGACTCTGACCTACTCAGCAGCGGCATTGTGAATCTAATCGTGTGTGTGCAACAGGAGCCAAAAAAGCTCTGTTGCTAATGTGTGTGTACGATGACAGTAAATCCACCTCAGCGCCTTCAGGGATTGAAGAAACTTGTAAGTAAATTTCCACTTCTAATAAGTAATCAGTCACAAGTCACTGTGAACAAAAAGTTTACTTCTCATCCAAAGGGTAAGAAGCCATTTCATTACATGAGCTCACTGGATTGTTATCTAAGCAGCTCTTGTGTCCATTTCTGGAAGTTTCTATCCCCACATGTATTTTTGGAGAGAGATAATCCAGAACGTCATGTGAAGATAGTCATAGATTTGTTAACTGTTGGAATCCCAGAGAAGAAATAAAGGGGATGTGAAACACGCTGAATAATGACTAATGTACAGCGGGTGTGAACTGAAATGATGAAGTGAAATGATGACTAAGTAACTCATTTGCTTTGCTATAAGCAGCAATTTAATGACAAATATGTTTAAAAAACCCAATAATGTAAATTCTATGTGCTTTTTGTTTTAGCTGCTCCCTTTAAGCTACACTTATTAAATGTTTCTCGTATTGCGACGTAACACGTTTCTCCTTTTCTGCTTGAATTTGTTTTGTTTACATTCCAGGAAAAAGACAGGAATGGGTAACTAAGAGTTAACCCAAATTCAGAAATAATTGCTAAAAACCCAATGAGCCCTCAACTAGCTCTATAAAAAAAGTAACTGTGCAGGAAAACCCCACAAATCTGCTTCATAATGAGTTTGTGATGATGCCCTGAGGAAAGAGCTTTATATATAATTCCAGATTTAATAAGAACAATAATAGGTTCATTTGTTATTAAAGCACTTCTAGTGGCATTAATACCTCAGCCAATTTATTTCAGAGTAAATTATCAATTGTGTTGGATGAAGCTAAAAACTTGAGAATAATGAAACAGCTTGTTCTGTTTTTCCTTTTAGAAATGGACATTTTTAACCTCAACACTTAGCTTGTGTGTTTCTGCAGGAATGAAACACAGCAGAGGTTTCACCATCCCTTCAGGCTGACCTGCTGCAGTATGGCTCTGCTCGTGCACCTGCTGGCCTGCGCCTTTGGCCTCGGCTCTTGGGTGGCAATTAACGGTCTCTGGGTGGAACTTCCACTCATCGTCAACACTCTCCCCGAAAGCTGGGAGTTGCCTTCTTACCTGACAGTCATCATCCAGCTGGCCAACTTGGGACCTCTGATGGTCACCGTCATGCACAAACTGTGTCCAGGTCGTCTCAACGAGTGCGTTGTAATTTACTCCATCCTCTCCATCGGCATTCTGTCCTGCATCTTCCTCGCCTTCTTTTGGGACAAGACTACCATTGTGGCTGGGGCGTCCCATAGTACGGCCTTCTTCATCATCACGTTCTTCCTCTCCCTGGTGGACTGCACATCTTCAGTTACGTTCCTCCCTTTTATGATGCAGCTTCCAGAAAAATACATCACAACCTATTTCATTGGAGAGGGGCTCAGTGGTTTCATCCCCGGTGTAGTTGCTTTGGCACAAGGTGTCGGCATCGCCAAATGTGTCAACTCTTCCCAGCCTGAAGGAAACCACACAGGCATGGACACGTGGTTGTTACAAACTGAGTATCTTCCTTCAAACTTCTCCACAAAGGTGTTTTTTTTCTTCCTAGCAGCCATGATGTGCATAAGCCTGGCTGCTTTTGTTGCGCTCAACAGGCTTCCTCGGACGTTCGAGCTGTCCTCAGAAAACTTAATGCCGGATGCCACAGCATCAGCCAGCTCTGGGTTGGACAACCCAGGAGTAGAGACTGATGGAGGAGGTCAGAAAAGCCAGGAGGAAGAGGCGGCTAAGAGCGGTCATCTGCTGCCTGGCCCAAAACACTCCGTGTACCAGCTGACCTTCATTTACTTTTTGGTGGTGTGGGTTAATGCTGCAACAAACGGCCTGCTGCCCTCTGTGCAGACATACTCCTGCATGCCTTACGGGAACCTTGCCTATCACCTTTCTGCAACTCTGGCCTCTGTGGCCAACCCAGTGGCCTGCACGATTGCAATGTTCTTCCAAAGCAGGTAAAGAAATCATCAATTTTTTCCTTAAAGAATGTTTTTATCTGAATAAATTAATTAGCTTGAACATACAGAGCAAAAATTTTTATTGTTTTTTACTGTCATTTAAATGAATGGCAACCACACTATTAGACAGCGAGGTTGCTGTTTATCTTTTATTTACTGTATATGCAGCATAAGGAGACTGCAACTAACAGACCTCCTCTGTGTTCAGGTCCCTGATCTTTCTTGGTGTGCTGACTGTATTGGGGATGAGCTTTGGCAGTTATAACATGGCTATGGCAGCTATGAGTCCGTGTCCTTTGCTTCATGGGTCTGCAGCTGGAGAGGCGATTATAGTGAGTGAAACACAAACTGTGTCACGTTATTTCTCAGTGGTTTTATCAAAGTGCAACTTCTGAGTGTTTGCTCTACTAACAGATGATGAGGTAACTTATTTGGGCTGTAATTGTGAGATCCTGTCTTGGATTTCTTCAGACATTAATTATGTGATTATATTTCCAGATTATCAGTGAGATAAGTGTGTGAGTCCACGTTGTTCCTTTGTCCTCACCAGGTGCTCTCATGGCTCTTGTTTACTGGAACGCTGTCGTACGTCAAAGTAATGGTAGGTGTTATTCTCAGAGACCGAAGCCACAGCGCTCTGGTCTGGTGTGGAGCTGCTGGGCAGATGGGCTCGCTAGTCGGATCGCTCACCATGTTCCCACTGGTTAGCATCTACAAGCTGTTTAAGTCAGGAGACTTCTGCAACAACCAGTGTCCATCATAATAGCCGGTATGAGAACTGCTTCACTCAAGGGGAGCTGAAGAAACAAGTTTTTACTTTTTGGGTTGAAAGATATTTAATTTTGTGATGAAAGTTAATAAAAGAAATTGATTCCACCCTAAAGTCTGTCTTGAAAAAGCTTATCTTAGTGTAGCATAAAGACTGGAAACAAAGATAAACAGGCAGTCTGGCTCTGTCCAAAGTCCATCCATTAATAACTAACATCTTTTATTTAACTTGAGTTTATGTTCCACTTTAAAAGGTACAGAAATGTTTCCCTACATTGACTCAGCTGTGGCGCGCCACCACATCTATACGGTCAGTGCCACACCTTCAAAATTCTGAGGATTAAACAATTTCACATTGACAATGTCAAAATTTCTTAACTGAACCTGAATGCCATCCCCAGAAGTGCAGCAGCTGTAGGCCACTCAGCTGTCAGATATCTGCTCTGCACGTGAAAACAGCATGCAGAGTGCCGATCGGGAGAGAGTGGGGCCTAATTAAACTTCAGTGGTAAAGCCAAAAGGCAGGTAAACTTCAAGAGCATCCAATAAGCTTATTATGTGTGGAGTCCGGGGAGAGGCAAAGTAGCTGCTTTAGATTTTACAAGTTGAATAGACATAGCAAACGTGATGCTATGAAACGTTAAGTAATTAGCCCTAAAGCTACCGTAGGCTAATGAAGTTGGCACAGATTAGTTTAAACAATGTAGGCTATCGTTTAATACATCGTAATGTATTAACCACTAGTTGCAATTTCAGATGAGCCTGTATTTTTAAAAAAAGTGAAAGGCAACTGAGGAAGAGAGCTCTGGTTAGGTAACAGCATCAATACTAAAAGGTTCATGAAAAACTGACTTGAGAAGAACCATCTGTACCACCATGGCAACAAAAATTTGTAAGGGAAACACTGTACAGTATGTGAGAATTACTGACATCTAGTGGTAAGTAAGGGCATAGATATTACTTCAAATGCCAAGCACAATTGTGAATGGATGGTGGCCGTCAGAGGCCAAAATTCTTCCAGACATAAATGTGTTTTCATCTGTGAGTGGGTCCAGTGGCCTCAGGTGCAGCGAAGGCTTTTTAAAATAAATCTCACACTATTTAATTTCATCAAGAGTTGCACTAATTTTTCTCCAAGATTCTGTAGTGATGATGGGAAAGTCGGACCGCTGAGCAAAGTCTTGTCCAGCAAATCCCAAAGATTCTCAATGGGGTGACAGTCCATGTGTGATGATGTCTCATGCTTCCCCCCAGTTATCCTAGTTTATAAGTGGTTTTCTTAAGGCTACAAAGCTGTTTAGTCCAATATGGAATGCTCTTACTTTCACTATTAAACAGCCCTGAGTACTGCTAATTTCACCAAACATGTAAGTGATCCCCAGACACAATCGTTCAGGATTTTTTTCTGACCACATTTCTTCCTGGAAGATGATGGTTCCCCACTAGCCTTCCAGATTTTAAAAATGCGTTGCACAGTTATTAACACAGTCTTAGTTGTTTCGTCATCTTCTTAGATGTTTCCTTTGCTTGATGCCCATAATTTGACCCTTCGGAAACAGACTTAACAGACTATCTAACAGAAATCTTTTCCACGACCACAGGATAGGTATTTTCAAAAGGATGTTTAAGAAATGACTAATGCAACTCATTGCATCAGTTAAATAACTTGTTGCTAGCTGCAACACCGTCATCGTGCAGTACATATCCAGTGGGAGGCTCTTACCTATTTGCTTAGCTAAATCCAGTTGGTGACTTTTTTGGGGGGGATAGGCAGTGTATTTTCACTGATGCTACCAGGTCATGATTTGTATAAATCCACCAAAGAGTTTCATCTAATACCTTATTTTTAAATTTTTTTTTAACAGTTCATTGTGCCAAATAGATAAATTTGTAAACTCATTTGGCCACTAGATGTCACAAGCACACTTCTGAAGCATAAACAAGCTGCATTTACTGCTAAATACTACCCAGTTACTTGCCCAGTTAATTCACTGTAGAGAATCCATGTAATGTTCTTATAAAAGACAGAACATTGTCAGGATTCACAAGCAGTTTCTGACTAAATTTCTCTTCCAAACTTTCCGACGATTTTGAGTCTAAAAATGTCATTATTCATTTTATTTTCTCCAATTAATCATATCTCCATCCCCCAGCTTTGACTTATTACCAGTTGACAGGGCCTCATCCTGAGGCTGGTAGCAGCTGGACGGAAAAATCTAAATGTATGAAAAGAGGATGAACTACTTCCACTTGCATCAACTGCAACAGTAATATACTGCTCAGACAATTAAAAAAAAAAGAAAAAGATATTGATAAGTTAATGAATCCTAAATTACAAACTAGAATGTTCAATATTAAACACTAACCAGTCATGGAAATAGACCAATAGACAAAAACGAAGCTTTAAGGAATAGAATGGAATAGAATAATCCCATGAAATGTCTGTTTAAAGCCCCTATCATCCCTATCAAAGATGCTGCTGCACATCCTCTAAGGAGGACAGAGGTCATCTATGGGAACCAGAGAGGGGTTTCTCGTCAGCAGCTGCTCCTCCTCTCTGGCCCCCTGCGCCCTTCACAAGGAGAGGGAGAGGTTCCCCGGCTCAGGTCTGTGGGGAAGCACAGGGAGGAGAAGAAGAGGAGGAGGGCTCTAATTACTTTGGCTCAGCGGGGGCCGATGGCTGTTGCTCCTTCCGCTGGTCACTTGGGAGCTTCCTGACCCCAACACTGAGTAAAAACAAAAAGATAGGGAAGAAAAAATGGGGCCACAATTAGCCCTATGTAGCCTCCAGGGCCCAGGATCAGTGGAGGAGAAGCACAGATGGGACTTTCTCACTTGGATTTTCTGAATCCGCATTGCAATACGTGTAAGTCATGCAGAAATCACTGCACACATTGCTAACGCAGATTCAAAGGAAGGAGTTTTATCAAAGGTATTCATGATTTTTGTTCTGAAATTGTTATCTGAGTGTAAAGTAGCATTCACCTTGGGACTGTAAGTGCTTCTCTTTCGTAATGATCATGACCTTGGCTACTTGTATGCAATCCGAAGGATTTTCTCCACGCTTGATTAGCTAAATTCCTTGATTGGCTCTGGCTTTTGTGTCGAGACATAACAAAGCAGCAAAGAAAAGTGTATAATTTTCCTTCGAGTGTCAGATGGTCCCGTCGCTCCTCCAGCTGGTCAGGAGGGGCCATGGCCACCTGGATGCTGTGTCCTGGTCCTATGAGATCCTGCAGTCTCCTCTGCCATGTGAAGACTTCACTTACTACCGCACTGAGAAGTCCATCTGCTCAGGTCAACACCTCCCAAACAGCCCCCCACCCCACCACCCTCTCCCAAACATCAACACAGCTCCCCCTCCCTTCCCTCCAGCCACTGTGCCTCTTACCTAAATGAGCAGCGTGTCAAATGGAAGGAGGATTTACCCTTCCTTTAACTGGATAAGAGAATGAATTCACAGCACCATGAATGGATGAACCCACCTGCACTCCTGCAGCACGGCTGCTGAATCGACAGATAAGGCACCTGTGTCTGACTTTGCATGATTCTCTCTCTCTTTCTCCCGCTCTCTCTCTCAAGCATGAATGTAGGGTTCACCCAGGAGCATGTTATCCTTTGACACAACAACACAGAGAGTATAAAATATTTTTTTTTAGGTGTAAAATAACAAAGAGTGGCCAGGAAGAGTGGAATTTTGCTTGGAGGGCCTACAGATTTTGGCAGCTGATGTGCAGGTGAACAGCTTGTGGGTAAACCAATTGCTGATGCATACAGACAGGCATGGCTCAGACAACATCTCACTGCCTCTCACCCATCAATTTCCACACATACTCGCTTTAATAAATGCCATCCATTTATTTGAAATTAGACGTGACAGCTCTATGTCATTTCACTACAGTGACTCGGAGCAGACAGCGATGCACACAGGCCCACTCCTCGTTTTCTATCAGCAGGTATTGATGTTGCTTTAATGAAGTGCCTAGCACTCCACCCTAGGAAGAGACGAGTCTGTCAGCATATGTAAATGCTTCCTGCCTGTCATTGTTGTGGTGGGTTCAGCATGGGTCAGCATAGATTCTCCCTCTGGGAACCCTTTGTTCTGGGGCCGACAGTGCTACATGAGGGGACCAATTACAGAGCTGCATAGTAAGGACGGGGGTGCAAACTTGTTACCCTGCTGCAGTGAGCTAATTATTATCTCAACACTGTGCATATATAGAGCCAACGTGTTAGGGGTTGGGTAACAAAAGCTGGGTCGTCTACATCTGAATAAATACTATGAGTACAAGAAAATATATTTCTCTTCTGTTAATCAATTTATACAAAAAGGAAAGGAAATGATCTTCAGCAATAAAAAGCAATTGAGCTACTTAAATCCCTGCACTTTTTATTATTATTTGGCTTCGTCAATGCAAACAGACTCTACAGGCAACAGACTGCAAACCACATAACCTTGATGTGGTGTCTAGAAGTGATTTATGAAAATGCATCCTGCTCCCTTAGTGTTGAATGAGACCTGACTGGACTCTGGGTGTTGACACAAAGCCCTTATGGTCGGGCAAATGTACTCTTTGAAGTATCATCTATATCATAGCAGCTCAGAGGGATTTGGTTTCCAGTTGCCGATGAGATTTTGGAAGCCTGCTTCTCATCAAGACTTTGCAATGTTTTCCAATGAGCCACAAAAATTCAGCCATCTTGCAAAATAATGCTTTATTTTGATGCCAGTGAGTCACTTATGTGATGAAAAGCAACAACGAGTGGGTGAGCCTAAATGTGTAGCCACAACTGGGCATTATCAGGAGAGTATGGGAGAAAAAAGTAAATGGCTTATTTCAGGAAAAAAATGCCAAACACACCTCTTGACGCATATAGATGCCCGTCTTATCTTGTCATTAGCTCCCTCCTCTTCCATCAACCTATTCATCTCTTTCTCCCCACCCCCCAATGACCAGCCTAGCCCAGCTGCTAGGGGCTACCAGTTCCCCTTCGTGTGTGGGGCCAGTCAAGTGGAAAATGGCTGCCACTGAGAGAGCCTACTTTAGAGAGCCATCATCCTTTGAAGGGGCATGATGGCCTTTGACAGCCGCAGTGTTAACACCGAGCCCACACCAACACGGCACTGCTATTATCGTGTTTACTAAAGCAAAAGGAGAGGAGAGGGGTTCAATGGAGAACCCTGTTGGTAGATGTTTGAAACCAGGGGTAGCGGGGATCTCTTCTGAGTCCTGCTGCAGCGGCCTTGTGGGGAAACATAACATAGGATCACTCACAGCCAGGTGGAGATTGTATTTCAACACATCAGTTGGGATTTTACTGAGCAGGTTGTTTTGTGTATGTGTGCGTGTGTGTGTGTTGTTTGCCTTGTGCACTTCTCTAGAAGCAATGTCATTACCATCAACCCACATTCCACTTTCAGTGTCAGATACTGCAGCTAAAATATCTCCTGCAATTTATAGCTTTTTTCATGTGCTGTGGAAAAAAGAAGAAACTCATAAGTCCTCCAAACACTTTGAGATGCTCAAAAACGCAACAGTTACTACACCTGTTGTTGCTTTAACATTCAAGTACAAGAACAAATGCTTCATCTGACACAGATCTACAGATATTTGATTGAATCCAGGAACATTAGAAACTTTCTAGGGAAACGTAACCTTAGCCATGTTTGCATGTG
Source organism: Rhadinocentrus ornatus (assembly GCA_037177495.1). Taxonomy (NCBI): domain Eukaryota; kingdom Metazoa; phylum Chordata; class Actinopteri; order Atheriniformes; family Melanotaeniidae; genus Rhadinocentrus; species Rhadinocentrus ornatus. Next base: position 5,783,158 of record JBAMHW010000015.1, on the reverse strand, counting down.
CAAAATCTCTACAACTGAGTTACAGTTGTGATCAGACCTGTGCTGTTATTCCGTTCACGACGTGCATTGCATGTTTAAGCGGAATAAATCATGTTGACGTGCAGAATTGTGCTGCTGCCTGACTTTTTGGAAACAGCAGTAGAAGAAGAACTGCTGATTTGCGGTGTGAACAAAGATCGCTGCGTGTGCAAATTTATTAGATCAGGTTTTTGATCTGAATACTTGTGTTCATGAAAATATGACTATTGATGTAACAACACACCTGTAACTGATTAACCGGTGATTTTGTCAAACCACCTGAAGTAATGCTATCTTTTAGCTCTGCTTTGGTCTCTAAAAACATCTCAGGGAGATTTGTGGCTCCCATTTGCTCCACTACATTGGTGAACTGGTAGCTGTGTGCTGTTTGATGTGAGCAGGTGGTGTTTTCCAATGATAACAGTAAGTGGACAAAGTACTAAATAGTTGTTAGTGGAACCAAGAATTTAGTGAGGCAATCTATACATTGAAAAGAAAAACTTTTCCCCATTTCTTTCCCCCCTTTTATGTATTTATTTATTATTTGTTTCAAGGGGACAAAGTGTTTGTTACTGTAAAAAATATATATTACTACGTTTTTGTAAGACCTGTCAGGCTTCCTCAGTGAACTGCTGTGACACTCAACACCCTCACACGTCAGTATTCAGTTACTGCATGTCTGTTTAAATCATATTTATTAATTGAGCCTAAATGTAACGCATTCAAATCTGGTTATTTAAATCCCCTTCAACATGATTAACACCAGCATCCAAGTGATTAATCGCTGCATGCTGTTGGAGTAGGTGAACATGATGTTTACAACAAACCAAATATTCAATGTGACGTAGGTTCCTGTGACTATTACATTAATCTGATTGTGGCTATTAAGTGAGGCAGTATTAGCTAACAGCCAAAACTTTTTTTTTTTTAATTTATAGCCATGTAATGATCTTGAATTAGTCACCATGGGAATCAGTTTATTCAGTGCCTTCAAAGAAAGACACTTTTGATGGTGCCATTGTTTGCCTGTTATTACACTTGCTTAGGACAAGAGCACAGGAGGACACCATAAACGCCTGATGGCATCCATAAAAGATAGGTTCAAGCAAATGCTCCAATTTGACTAAGTAATCATCATCCCAATAGCAATGACATTCCCTAACTGCTGCAGCCCTTCCCTGGACACTGCAAAAAAGCTGTTCAGGGGAAATTACCAAAAATCTGGTATTAAATGTCCTGTTTCACCAATGGGTTTGGGTTGGTACAGGACAGTTTGGTTGGGTAAATCCTGATCTCTATTGTATTTTCACAGCTACTGGTAGGTGGCAAATTGGCCGTATAGCAATAAATGCATCAGCTACATATTAGCCTGATGTCAAAGCATGGAATTAACCCATTGAATTACAATAAAGAATAGCACAACACAGAAACAAAGGACGAGAATGATGGACATCTAGTAGTTTTTGTTATTTCTTCATGACATGGCTTTAAACAACAAAAAATCCACAATATATTTAAACATAGTGCTGTTGCTGCCTAATTCTGAGTGCCCAGTTGTTACACCCAAACCAGGCCCTGCCACGGACACACCCACACCTGCCACGCATCACCGCCGTCAATCCTCAGAATACTAATCAGTCACACCTGCAATCAATCTGATCACTGGGCTTTATATACTCCAACTCCACATCCACTCCCCGTTGGACCACATTTCAACACTGTTGGACTTTTCTGCTCCCCCGTTCCTGGTCTCGACTCACCTGGCTGATCTCCAGACTCCAGTGTTTGCTCCCTGGCTACTTTGTGTCGTAAGCTCCTGTGTTAAGATCAGTGCCTGTAATAAATCCTCGCTTAACCTCTGATCTGTCTCTGTGAGGTCCTTCGTAACAAACATGAAGTGACGATGCTTTTGACCACTCGAACGGATTGCAGTGAGCTCCAACCTTTTTGGGTTGGATCAGAATGATTGGGACCCCAACAGAAGAATCTTAAAAAAGTAGTATGGGCTGTATCAGATATTAATCTGTCACATTTGTTGCCTGTAGCGATGCAAAAAAATGTGTATCGAACCTTCCTGTACCTACCTGGACACGATGGGGGAAACAGGGCTAAAAGTCCTCACTTGTCCTACGTTCTGATGCAAGACTTTGCAAGACACCCAGAGAGGTTCAGTATTCATGCTCAGAGCTATTTTTGTGGGACAAATTCAAATGGTTTTAATGTTATGGCAGAGTATTAAATAGAATGAGGATTTATTTTTACAGTGATACAAACATGAACACATTTGTAAAAATGGTATTTTAAATAGAATTTATGCCTTTTGTAGGCAGACAGAAGTATAAAAATGTGCTGTTTTGAAACCTATAACATTTAGAAAATGAGCAAATCCACTAATAAAACAGTAATTTGCTCATTAGGCGATGCTGCATGCTCTAATCTACCTTTGACCTCCTGCAATGTGTGCTGCCCAGTTTATGGATGCAGCAGATAAAAGCTGAAAGCGTTTCATCCGGCTCTGCTCTCTCTGGCTCCCATCCAACACCGGCTGACTTCTGATGTATGGCTGTAACCCGACCAAGCCGCTCACACATGTTGCTGCAGGACACATGTGGAGCTCCAGAATGAGCAACAGTGATTTTAACTGCAACAAATGGTTGAGGTATGTCATTATCCAGATTTTTTGGTGAGGGGATCATTACCTGCCACAGATGCCACCGTTGTTTTGTGTCTGTTTGTCCCAAGGCTAGCTAACCACCATACTTGAAAAGAGCAGAAGGTGCCTTTGTGTAGATGCACACCTGATCTTAGCAATCACTTGGCATCTCCGCGCTCACACAAGTCTCCCAGGCTCTGCCTCAAGGCCGTCCATCTGTTGCTGTGAGGAAGTGCGGCTGCGGGTGAGTGTGCTTGGTTACAGGTCCGCATCTATTCCTGTGCATGTGTGTGTTGAAAGTGGGAGGCTGCAGAAAATATGTGATTAGCAGCTTTGCGCCTGTTGACACGTCTGTTCCCAGAGGTGTGGGTCTCTCACTTTCTCTGCATCTATGGACTGATATTTAAAGTAGAAAAAGGTGGCAAACAAATGTGACAGGAATCTGGACGTGTAATTAGTGCCACCAGAGGTAGCACTTGAGAACTAAAAAGGGGCTAGTACTCTAAAAACAATTAGCATATCATGGCTTTGAGCTTCTTTAAAGCAGATGTAGAAATCCATATTAAAAAAAGATGTTCTCACCAACATATTGTAAGATAATGTGTAGATTTTATTTCCGGCCGAGTCTGCAGAAAATGGCTGTTCCTGACTACCGTGTAGGAAGAACAGCCTTTGATGGTTTGCATGCATGCCTCCAGCAATGACTTCATCTGTATGTGTGAGAGTAAAAGATATTTTATTCAGTCTTATTACATGGAAATTCAAAGAATACATCCAAAAGGAAGAATAATGGAAATGAACCTGACAGAAAAATGTAATATATAAGTGTGTGACAGTTTTAAATGACCCACAGTGACAAGGGAATCGTGGATAAGCGGACAAATAAAAGGTAAAGTATATTAAATAATACTTATTAGTTACATGCAGGGTGCAGGGGTTGGGAACATATGGACAATAGAATTAATGTTTATTCTAGTTTTCTTTTTTATTCTTTTATTTATTGAACATAGTGCCAGTATTTACAGTGGAGTGTACTGGAGAGAAAGAAAGAAGCTAAAGAGACCAAACAAAAAAATACAACATTAAAAGAAAAAAAGAAAAAAGGGAGAAGGACAAAAATTTGGCATATTTGGTAAGTCCTTGTTTGCAACACACGAGAGACAACAAATTAAAGGTCCCATATTATGCAAAATTTTTTTCTAAAGGTTTTCTAACAGTCATATGTGTCCTCATAGCCTGTGTAGGATGCCCAAGAATTAGAAAATTCGGTCTCCTCTCTCACTTGCTTGCTCCACTTTTGTGCGAATGTGTACTCAAACAGGTGAACCTGAGATCTTTCCTTTTGTGACCTCACGAGGGGAAATAACCACTCACCCCAGTAGTGGATACTGCCTTTGACCCCTCCTGGCTAGCTCAGCCTGCCCTCTAAACTGGGACCTTTAACACTGTTAACATGTTGCTATTTCAATAGATATTTACTGTATGGACATTTACTTACAGAAAGGTTTATTGAAAGGAGACCTGCGGACATGTTATTGTCCCTGGGGTACCTAGCCTTGGTGTTGGGTTGGCATGGCCCGTGGTGGTTTTGTCTGGGGCGGTCGGGTTCCGTCGGGTTTCTGGCCAGGGGTTTGCCAGGGGGAATGGGTGTCCCTTGGATCTGTGGGGCGCCTGCTCTCTGTGCAGCCTGCGCTGTAGCGCCTGGTGCCTGCTGGGCCTGCTCACCGTCGCCCTGAGCTGCTCGGTGCCCCTGCCCCGTCGCGCCAGGGGGCTCTGGTCTGAAGGCCCCTCTGCTCTGGGCTGAGTGGGACCGCTGCTTTTTCTGCTTTGGCTGTCCTGGACTCTGCTCTGTGGACCTGCCGGGCCTTTGGGGCCTCGGGCTCCCCCCTGTTTCCCCCTGATGCTTTGTGGTGTGGCCTTGCAAGCACACATTTCATCCTTGTTGCATGGTCACACATGCACGTTCACACGCATGCTCACAAACGTGCTCGTCTCTCCATCCGCTTCCAACTAGATGTTGCTGATGTTTGTGTGTTGGTTCGTCGTTTGATGACTGTTGTACTTTTTCATCATTATCCTATTTTCCTTATTTATCATGTAGTACTGTGGTACTTTATGTTGTTTTTGTGAATACTGATGTGATTTAGGCAGCCTAGACAACTTTTATTTCCACATTTCAATTTTGTCCTTTTCTCTTTTACTTTCTTCGTTTTTCTCCCTGTCCGGTACGGCACTGACATATTAACACTGAAGTAAATAAGATTATAATAAAAGTAATAAAAATATTCCAAACATAAAGGGCAGCCATTTATATAACATGTCTCCCTCGGTAGAGCAAATCTGTCTGGCAAAATATGGCACACAGACCACCGTTCTGTATGTTAGGATGCTGGACAGGACAGGGTAAAATAAATAAATAAAAGGTTTATACATATTGGTGCAGGTAGGTAGAGTTCATGTTTACATCAACCCCTGGAGTCGCAAATTTATGACAAATTGAACCTTGCCGATAGATACATAACCAGATCCAGGGTTGTTCTGTGTTGAATCTGTCATATTTCTTGCACATAATAGATAAGGCACTGATAAATAATTAATTGAAAATGGAAAGGAAGCATGTGTTGCGCTATTGCTTTGTTTTGATGCTTGGTATTTTTTTAATTTGTGCCGTATTAAATCTGTATAATGCTTGGATCAAGTGTTTTCTTCTAATTGGTATCGGAGGACCTGCCAGTTGATTGGTGGTGTTGGGCCTTGACAGTATATACAGGTGTACCCCCCTCAGCCGCCCTCTTTGAATGCTCCCAGTTAATCATGATTTAGTTCATTATGAGGATTCGTTTTCTAGAAAGAATGTCATATGCTAAGTTAACCTCTGCATGCCTCCCTGGCTTGCTGCCATTTATGAAAGGACACCAACATAGACGCACTCTCTTTGATGACGACATCTGGCAAAGTCCCCAACCTTTAAAACAACTCGAGCTGCTGCTGGATGTATGCGATGGTGTGAGTGCACTCAATAAATCTGTGCTGGTCTGATTCAGACTCCCACACATCACCATTCAGTGTCCTTGAAAGCAGCTAACGCCATAACTGGAAACACAAGATCCATCCGCTGTGCTACAAGTCAATGAGTCACTGAGAGCACTTCTAATTGTGTGGATGGCGGCGGATGTCCATTTCATAAATATATTAAATAAAATACAGATAATTTCAAACTGGAACCTGTCTTTTTATTGTACAGCGTGCTGTGAGGACGGCCAACAACCCCATTGAGAAATTAGCAGGGTCCCCTGTGCTTTCCTTTCCTTTAATGAATAATTCAGCTGTCAGGGTGAAAGCAGGGCGAGGAGACCTTGTCACTGGCGACTGACTCAGCACTTCGTGGCCTGAGGGTGACACTAAACCTGAGAATTGCTTCCCGTACTCTTCACAATAGGTTGCGGTATTACAGTTTGTCTCCTGTGTTGGTGGCCACATGATCTTCCAAACGCAGGGGGAAATGCAGAAGACAGGGAGCTGCAGATCTGCTTATCATCAAGGTCAGAAATAGTTTGTGCAATGTGACCTTTTATCTTTCTTACTCTGGTGGTTTTTAAGTACTAATTTCACACTATGGAAAACATTATGCAACAAGCAATGATGAGTTTAGAGAGTGTTTTGGGGGTGGGGGGGACCCTACTCCTGATTGGTAGCTTATTAACTTGAAAACCAAAGTAGACATTTATCCTCTTGTTTCTATTACAATATAATACTATATAATAATATTTCTTTTTATTTGCAACTTGTTTTTATAATTATCTTTTTAATCTATATTATTTTTTATATTTTTTTATATTTTTATTCCAGTTGTTTTTATTCTTGTATCCTTAAATGTTGTGTTTTGGTCTGTAAAGCAGTGGTTTCCAAACTTTTCACCGACAACAACGTTTAGTCTTGGCCATCCCACTACCACCACCGTCTGCATCCCAACACTTGCAATGAAATGCATAAAGAAATGTGCCATGAAATAGTCTTACCTAGTTTGTTGGCTGCTACTTCTTTAATTATAGTTAAAACTATATCAGTGGCGGAAGGAATTATCAAATTCCTTTGCTATAGTTTCTTTGGGCTGAAACAGAGACACTATCTTTTTTGACTCTACAGTGCTAGTTTCATACATGTAACTCACAGGCTTAATGTACAAGATGTAAATCTCATCAACATTAAAAGCAGCTGTGCTAAGTCATGTATTCATGAACTCTGTAGCTGTAACAGGTAGCCTACTGGGTACAATATTACAATGCATATATGACACCTGATGAAAAAGTAGTTTAACCATCATCTGATAGCTACACTTAGTTGTAAATTTACATCACATTTTCAAACCTCATCACGGACCAAAAAGCAGAACAGAACTCAGAACAGAAAAAAGGTAAATGTTTAAATGTCCTGATGAAACCGTTTCATTCAGTGGAGTTGCTTTAAATATTCTTAAAGGTCCCATATTCTGCAAGTCACTTTCTAAAGGTTTTCTATCATTTCTATTATCAACTTTTTAGCGAATGTGTGCGGAAACGGGTGAGTGTGAGATTTTTTTCCTTTAAGATCTCACAAAGAGAAATAACCACTCCACTTAGTAGTGGATACTGCCACTGACCCGTCCCCCAGGCTAGCCGAGCCTGTGCTCTAAAATCATCGAGCGGGCACCGGCAAAAGCCAGATCCTCTAATAGAGAGGGGCGTGGACGGGTACATGAACATGTAAAGGTTCAGACATAGAAACAGCCGTTTTCAGTAGAGCTCACTAAAGCCACTTTTAGAATGGCTTAAATTAAGGACCAAGACTGAATTTGGGGTTATACACTTTGAAAACAATGTTGTTGGACCTGTGACACAAATATGAAATTGCTGAAAAAATTTACAACATGGGACCTTTAAAGTACAGATCTTAGATAACGTTAATATTATTTAAACGTAAAAAACATTTTGGATCCATTTTAAGCCGTAAAATGGCTCAGAATTGACTACAATTATGGTAGATTCAGCTTGTTTTGCTGGGCATGTTACTGCGATGGGAATGACGTTCAGTGTTACACCGCAGCAGGAGAAATACTCCAGCTGCTCACTGCTGGAGCGCGAGTGTTTATATCCTCTCATTCCTAGAAGAAAGAGCGGGGTGGCCCTCTCCCACACAGGATTCAAAACCCCCAGAATCTATAAGAAAAGTCACAAGGCTGAGTCTGCTTTCACCCCTCCAACCTCCTTATGCAGTTAACCGTTTATGGGCCTGTGTTTGTGACACAGGTTTTAGGACGAAAAATTAAATAAACAAGTCTCAAAACAGTTCCTGTCCAATAAATTGCCTTATTAGTTATATCAATACAATTTATCACAGGGCTAATCAATTCGGTCCTACGAGGGTCACAATCCAGCAGGTGTTCCATGTATCCCTGCTCCATCACACCTGACTCAAATTAAGGAGTAATTGTGCAGAACTTGACAGGCTATTTAATTAATTTAATTTGATTTAGGTGTGTTGAAGTAGGAATACATTGAAAACCTGCTGGATTTCTGCCCTTGTAGGACCAACTTGAATAGCCCTGATATATTGTTATTATTATATGGCAATTTGAAATTCATTTAAAAAAAGATGCTCAAAGTAATTTATAAATCATGTATTTTACATGACTTTGTATTGTATACATAAGTAAAACGTTTTGTTTACAAAAATATCAAGGAATGATGCTAGTGGAGTTAAAAAGGGTAAATATTGCTGAAAATAACAAAAGAATTAAAGTACAGCTACTAAATTACATTTAAGCACTGCGATCGTAGATAACAAAGTCTGATGGATGGCCCATCATTACTGGAAGAGTCAAATGTCACAGAAACCATAAGAAACATTACAGTTAGCACAAGCATTCGTGGTCCACCGAGGGTGGACCCTCCAAATGACTTTGGTGTTTCCAACTTCACCTCAAAGGCCAACAGTGGCTCAAATGATCACATTTCCTGTGAAATGTCTCGGCATCATTCACCCAGTCTTGAGTTGTTATCTGCAGTTTGAATAAACTCTACAGCAATAGGATGGATTATTATGAAACTAGTCCACATATTTAAATTTCCCTCAGGTTCATTAGTTAAATCTCCACTCCCCTAAATTTTACATGACAAAATCATGGCTCAGTTCTACCCCCATGCCTGAGACCACTCAGCTTGTGCAGAGTGTAGGTAATAAACTTAATCCACACTGTGTTGCACTTCACTAACCACCTAACCCATGGATCATCTACCTAATACACACTCTGTCTTTCCTGTCTATTTGCTTGTAACCTGCCAGCTTGTATCCTGCCTTTCTTCTCCAAACACACCATGGTGCACCAGCTCAGATTCTATCTTCTTGTGTCCTGCTCGGACTCTGTGGCTTTTCACTGCTGCGCACTCTGGATCCACAATGTGAAGCTTAATGTAAGACTCAAAGATCAATTTTTTTTTCCAAAGGGTGACTTGTAACTTGGAAAGCAGACTGCCTTTTCTTGTTTATAGCACTCTGGGAGCCCAAAGGCTACAATGTAATGACCATGCAGCCGAGTAAAATGGCTAATATTTCTCAGCCTCCAGTGTGCCCAGTGGATATCCAGATAATGAATATGTGAGACAGGACTTATATTTCTGTGCACTGGTCATTTTAAGGCTGTTTTGCCCTAAACACTGTGCATGGGGCCTTATGATGCAATGGAGCCTCATTCTGTGCAGAAATGCCACAAGTATGTGTGTTGCAGGATCAACAGCATAGGTCAACACATGCCTCACATGCACCCATGTGCACCGAGTCAAATTAGCTGCATGAGTTTGAAATGGGAGAAGAGCAAGGTTTCAAATCCTTCATAAATGACACGTGACATGCTGCTGCAATGATTGACAGTCAGCGCCTGACCAATCATGCCTCAAAAACGGGCATCACTGCAGGTGAATCGATAGCAAATGAAAAATGTCTCAAAAGAAGAAAATGCTTGTGGTCCAGTCAAAGGTGAGTAAGCCCATGCAGTTTAAATAAAAATGGAAAATATTTGACCTAATATTACAGGTAACACACTCAAGCTAAAATACTGTTTATGTAAGCAACTAACTGGGGAAGCCTCATGGTGATGGGCATCTTCAAGGTCATCTTGTAGTTTACACTAATCATAACATTTTATGAGACAAAACGGAAAAAAAAAACCAATAGGAATGTGTATAATGGATAAAATATTCACAGAAAGAATATGTAGTTTTTTTTTTATATATAAGTGTGTACTTATAAACAATTATAAATAGCTAGTAGTAAAAATATTATTGATTAATTTTACTATGCTAAAGTAGTATTTGTAATATTCCCGATTTCATTAAGCATTTTAAGTATTTTAAAAGCTATTGTTTCTTTATTCAGTGATTCTTTCTGTACCATTAAGACCAAGATGTATTTTGGGGTTGCTAATAAGATACATTTCTTTTCTGGATTTATTACTGTAAAAGTATAGGGCTGAAATGTGTCAGGAAGGCATCATCCTGACTTACCAGGGCCCTTTTTTTCTTTAAAATCAGGATGAAGTTTTTTTTTCCCTAAATGAAAACATCTTTTGTTAAAATAATTTGTTTGATAAGCTATTTTTTAAATGTTATCTTTATTTACTTTATTGAATGTATGCAAAACAGTTTGTTTGCCATATATACATTGATAAAAAAAGAGGAACATATAAACAACACAATGTAACTCCAAGCCAATCACACTTCTGTGAAATCAAACCGTCCACTCAGGAAGCAACACTGATTGACAATAAATTCCACCTGCTGTTGTGCAAATGGAATAGACAACATGTGGAAATTATAGGCAATTAG
>JBAMHW010000015.1:5719744-5772528 GCA_037177495.1 Rhadinocentrus ornatus | reverse complement strand
GACAGAGTCTGGAGACGCCGTGGAGAACGTTCTGCTGCCTGCAACATCCTCCAGCATGACCGGTTTGGCAGTGGGTCCTTAATGGTGTGGGGGGGCCGCACACACTACTGAGCCTCTTTTCGACTTGTTTTAAGGACATTACATCAAAGTTGGATCAGCCTGTAGAATGTTTTTCCACTTTATTTTTGAGTGTGACTCTAAATCCAGACCTCCATGGGTTAATAAATTTGATTTCCATTGATAATTTTTGTGTGATTTTGTTGTCAGCACATACAACTATGTAAAGAACAAAGTGTTTAATAAGAATAGCTCATTTATTCAGATCAAGGATGTGTCATTTTAGTGCTCCCTTTACTTTTTGGAGCAATGTATATTAAAAATGATGTAAAATGGAAATATGCCAGGTACTGACCTTTTTAAAATGACTTGTCTTTGTATATATGGGGGCAGTCCTGGGTCATTGTATGAAAATAAATAAATATCATTTATTCATTATATATACGACTTAGACCAATTCAGGGTCGTGGAGTAAATAAATATGAAAAGGCTAAATCGTATAATAACAGCTAACTATAAGAATCTATGGCCAGTGAGCTCCTTTTTTTTTTCTCCAAACACCTGCTGGCACCCGAAGACCACTCAAACAGTGTTCATCTGTACCACACAGACTGCAAACAAACAACAAATGGAAACCAGGAAGCTTCCAGTACCATAATATTGTCCTTGTGTGTTTATACAGATTATCTGATGAAGGCACTGGATCAGAAAGGGTGTGTGCTGCTCTGGACACATTGCTGGCTCAATCTGGATTGTTTTACATGTTTAGTATGACTTAGCACATGTTTGCATGCCAGAAAAACATTGAATTATTAATGTAGGAATCACACCTGCTAAAAATCAGCATGTTGGCTCTGTCATTGTGAACATGTTAGCAAGATTCTTTAGCATTGAGTTCAGACTAAGCACGACCTCACAGAATCTTTAGTAAAAGGCTTACAATAATCTGAACGTGCAGAAAATAGTTAATGGCAAAATAGTATAATTTTCCATACAGATCGCTTGAACTCTGTCAGACAAATATTCCCTTTCATCTTTTAACTCTCTTCTAACACTAAGCTTTGTTCCACAGCTTCCATTTGCTTTTTTCATTTATTTTTTCTGTCTTTGCATCATTCCTGTGGCTGTCTCCTGCATTCATCACTGGTGGAGGAAGAAGACATTTCAGCACATTCATAAAAGAAGATTCCACATCCAGGGAAAACGAACCCCCCTGGGCTTTATGCGTTTGCCCCCTGTGGTCCACAGAGCTCTAAGTCGACATCTGTTTTACTCTGGAAACAACCTTTGATCTCAGGATGAAGACTTGCCATCAAATTAATGAAGAAATGGATCATTACAAACAGAGAGACTGAAACCATTTTCTTTTTATTGATCAGTCACATAAATGTAAGGTTAAGGATTATTCATTTCTTCAGCCTCTGCTCAGACTGAGTGTCACAGAGGAAACGCTACCCTCTGTGAGTCCATTAAACCTAATCACGTTAGTAAACTGTTGACATACATAAACTAAAAGCATGCTCTAGTCAGTAGTTTACAAATATCATTATGGCTATCTGATATTTAGTTGTAATATCTATGACTAAAATGCAGCCAATGTGTCTCAGAAAATTAGAATTTCTTTAGGAAAAATATAAGGAAGCTCCAGAAATGTAAAAGAAAGTGTGTCCTGGATGGTCTTTAGGTCTAAACATGCAATACAGTTATGACCTTTGATTTTAAACTGCACAGCTAGCTTCTTTTTTTATTTCTTAAAAGATGTTTATGGCCCTAATTGTGTCCAGAGATGTTAAGTAGGAAGGCATGATGTAATCACCTTAGACTAAAAATCTCCATGCTGTTATTGATTGGGTACTAATTAAAACCTGTTGTAAAGCCTTCACAGTCTTTGCTGAGTAAGGCAAAAAAATCTCTACAGGAGTAACAGTGCTGGTATGTGCTTAGAATAAACTATTTGTCTTAATTTTTACTCACTAGAAGTAAAATTCTTTTTATCTTTCTTTTTAAATAAAGGTGATTGGAATATAAGCCTGTTTTTTAATTACAAAGTCCATCACTGCATGTGACTATCAGGTAAAGTTAATCTTCCATCTGCCTATCCATCCGATTCATGTACTTGCTTATCATATGTAGCGATTACCCTGAACAAAGAAGTTATTGCAGGCGGTATATTATGACACAATAAATATAATCTAATGTTACACTGACACTTCTTTGGTCACTTAGAGGTGATTTACTACTGTGCTTATATAACTGGGCAGTTCTGACACAAGCAGTTTGTTGGAATATTCTGCAGAAATTAATTGTGTCGTATTAAAGAAGATGACATATTGTGCTGGACTGCTGATTCCCCCACTGTTTTCACTGAAAGATAGATTTAAGTTGTGTTGTTGGAAAAAGAGTGCTGCTTTAATTCATGTCCAGATGCACATGGATGCTTCGACAATTCTCTGCTTCTTTGACTTTTGATAGATGACTTGACAGTAGTTGTGAGCACAAATTGTCATCGGCAAAAACAAACACATTGCTGTCAGTCACAGGTATGGCACAGTGCCAATCATTGGTGATGTACAGAGAAAGATTAAGCGACAACAGCCTTCTCCTGACATAAAAAAAAGCCTTTTATTGAGAATTCAAACAGGTGTCATACTGGTTTCTGAGAGGGAAGCAAATGACAGACTACTGAGCCATAAATAGCACAGCAGACGATGGGAGATTGGCCATATGTCCACTGTAGGAGTGTGTGTTTGTGTGTGTGTGTCAGTGTGTGTGAGTGCCAGCTACACTGGCTTGGTTTGAGATTGGATTCTTTTGGGAACGTCCCAGTAAAAGCTCCTCTGGGATGAAGGGAGATTCAACTGCAACATCCATTCACTCAGTTTTGGTCGAATAAAATGCTGACACTGCGTGGGTTATCTGTCACCACAAAGTAATTAATAAAAACATTGTAAGAAACTACTTTTAAACTCAACGACAAAGCATCAATTACCAAAAGGTGACATCAAATCCATCTTCTGCACCTTGTTAGCCATCATCATGTTCCTGCTACATTTAGTACCACGAGAGTGCAGGTTCTCTGCGTGCATGTGCATGGGTGTATGCCAAGGATAGGGTGTTCTCCGAGGAGCACACCGCTCCATCTGGGCCAGAGTAATTGGTCTGCTATTCATATTCAGCAGTGTAATAGCCTCTAGCTATTCATACAGTCACATGAACTAGTTACACTGAGAACAATCAAAAGATGGTTTGACCTGAGTGTCAGTTTTTCGGGAAGGGTTACAGAGACAACACGGTGAGAGAATCTAAACCTGGTTTGATTGGATGCATAAAGAAAATAAATCCCTCTCTGATTGAATCTGTAAACCATTATCCACAGGATTCCAGTCTGCAGCATTTAGCAGATTCATCCAGAAACAGTGTTGAAATGTACAAGATCTGTTAATATGAAGGTGAAAAACAGTGGTGAGTCTCATCCAGTCAGGGAGATCTTGCATCATGACGAACTGCCATTAACAGAGCCCACTGCAGTTAGAATAAAAAGAAAATCTGCCCTCCTTTCCCTGAGAAGGGCCTGCAGCAACCCTGCACTCTGAAATGCATGAAGTGAATCATCAGTTATGGTGGCAGATTCTGTAGAAGTGGTATTATATAGAATAAATAAATATGTAAAAGTACCAAACAGCTGAGTGCGTTTTTGCTGTCTCTATGCAGAAGCTTGTCCTAGTAAGCCACACAACACAAGCATAAACTGGATCTATCTCACCGTTACAACCATTACTCACCAGCAGCATGTTTAACTGTAAAGTCCCCTGCAGTAAAGGTAAGTAGTGACTGGTGTTTTTTCCCCCATGTAAAAACACCTATAATTACCTGTGTAATGGAAGGAAATACCCTTCATCATCTGATCATTCCTCAACAAGATAAATACGGTGGTCAAGGCATTTAGAGACAAATGCCATCCTCTTGGTGACAAGGGTTTTGAGTGGTGTATTTATCATGGTTTGAAGTGGTGTCTGAGTCTAACCAAAGTACTGATTATTCAGAGTGAAGAGCAGCAGCCAGCCCATTACCTCCCAGAAAATAACAATGTGAACACCCGCCTCCCCGGCCTTTCCCAATGTAGTCTGTCAGAGCGTGTCAGCTGCAGCACCATTCATTCAATCTCAACAAGCAGCGAGCTCCAGGATTCATTCCTTGTCCTGCACTATCTCTCCCTCCTCTTACCCTCAATCTCCCTACGCTGCCTCACATTACCTCACAGTGTCTTGCAGGTTGTTTGCCCCCCCCCCGACCCCTGCTTCAGCTCCACCCACACGCTCACTTCCTCCCATTCTGCAAGCCTCCCATTCTGCTCCACCCCTCCACCCTACTTGGTCCTGATGAGCCATTGTGAGATTCAAGCAGATGGATGGGGAACAAAGGGGTGAGAGGGGGCCCCCTCTGCCTGTCCCCCTTGTATCATTGCCAACCAGGCTCTGGGTAATCTTCTCAAGCTTTCACGGCAAAGCAATGAATAACCTCAGCCTCCACTCTGAGACCCAGGCTCCACCGCAGCCACCCCCCTCTTATCTCACCCTCTGCAGACTCGCCAGGGCCGGCTGCTCCTCGGATAGCATCTCTCACCCTCGCTTTCTACTCACTGTCTCTGCCCTCCACACCCAATCAGTTTTTTTTTGTTTCTTAGGGCGTGTTACAAGGCCCAGAGATTAATTGGGGCTGTGGCTGGATGACATCTGGTCTCAGCTTCATAAAAGTCTAGGTCCTTGAGGTCTGCTGGGTTTATAATGAAGTGTATATAAGTTCATTTTCACATCAACAGAGCGTTAATCAGGGCTTCTTAAATGGCCATTTCAGCGCTTATTCCAGCTTCAGTAAATTTGATTACAAGAACCTCCGGCATACACTGTACTTTCTAGAAAATCTATTAACTTATTTAGTCTTTGACTTCAGGGCTACGTATTTAGATGTTTGGAGATATGTAATAATTTTTTATTGTCAACAACTCCTATGATAAGACCAAAACTGACAATGAACCCATCATCCCAAAAGCTGTCTGGCTTATTAAAACAGATGACCTGATTTATTACTCTGTGCCACATGGAGTGATTGATTATATTTTCGTTCTTATGCACTGTTGTTTTTTGAAGGCAAATCTTTTAATTAAATTACAAAGAACATGCAAAGGTATAAACATCCTGATGAAGTTGTGAAAGTACTTATTAATATCACATAGTTCCTTTTTTCTAGTTTGATATTTTCCCTTTATCTATTAAAGAAGATCATAATAGAAGGCAAATTATAAACTCATAAGCTCAGTGTTTATTTGGCACATCCAGCTAAATCCCACAGATTTAGTTTAAGAGGATCTATGTTTTTACAATGTTTGGAATTTTTATATGTTCATATGTGTTTCTGTATTTTTTTCTTTACTGGTGCCTCTTGCTCAGGTCATGTTTGCAAAAGAGAATTGCTTCTCAAACATTTTACCTAGTAAAATAAAGGTAAAATAAAAAATTTATTATAAAGCAGTCTTGCAGTAATTCCATATTCTGTTTCAGCTCATTTGTCCATCCTATTTATATAAAGGCAAGGCAGTGAAAGAATGTTTATATAACATAAATTTAGCTTTCAATATACTAAACTTCATTCTTCAAAAAGACCATGAAGATTATTATATAGTTCCCTTAGACAATTAAATTAAAAAAAATATATAAAACACCTTAATGAAGGTATAAAGTACTATATTAAACTGCTGTTGCACATAATAAACTACCAACTGACAGTAGACACAGTGCTAGTATACACATGCTAGAATAAAGTGAATATTTTCCTTTTATTTTCCTTAGTTTTTCTTCTTTTCCTAAGACTAATTGACAGAAAGAAATATCTAAATAGCTAAATATCCTATTCTTTAAAACCCCATGACTTTCAGACTGCAATTATATAACAATCACTTCCTATTCTCATTAGACCCGTTTGAGGAGCTCCTCGTTCACTAACAGGGGCTCTGTGCTTGTGCTTCCTCAGTAAAAAATATCCACCTGTTCTGAACAGCCCAGCCACTCCACAGCTTCCTTGCATGACCCTGTTAAAATATTGAGCATGTACTTAAGTGCTATTTGGCCAAGTGTCATTTAGGCTAAGGGGCTCTCCATCCACAAAAGATGTCTTGAAGTGACTGGATCAGAGCTGGTAGAGAACCACAGTGGAATACACAGGTGTTGAATTATTTAATTGCAATGAAATATTTACACTTTTGTCCCACAAACTACTAACTACAAATATAAAGAAGGACTGTAGCTATATTTTATATTATATATAAAACATATTTTTTATGACTTTTGTTTCAACAGCATAATTTAGCATCACTGTTTAAGATCATTAAACCTTAAATCAGTAAAAAAAATTAGCTTTACAGATCAAAAGTTTGTTTTGATTAATTTATAAAGATAATATAATCAATGCATCAGTGACATTTATTAATAATACAGCATTTATACATTATAGCTTTAGCTCTGATTTCATAATAAAAACTGGTTGCCATTAAAAAAAAATCATGTTTAGCATTTCTAAATGCACAACACGCCCAACCTTGAAGCAGATGGACTACAGCAGCAGAAGACCACACCGGGTGCCTCCTGTCAGCTAAGAACAGGAAACTGAGGCTACATTTTACACACTCATCAAAACTGGACAGCAGAAGATGGAAAAAACGTTTCCTGGTCATATAAGTCTCCATTTCAGCTTCACATTCAGATGGTAGGCTCAGACTTTGGTGGAACCAACATGAAAGCATGGATCCATCCTGCCTTGTATCAACAGATACACCACAGCCTGTCCCCGCTGACCATGTCCCTCCCTTTATGACCACAGTTTCTCTCTAACAAGTTTCCTGACAATAACAATGAGTTCACTGTACTACAATGGCCTTCACATTCACCAGATCTTAATCCAACAGAGCAGCTTTAGGATGTGGTGAAACGGGAGATTCTCATCATTAAATATGGGATTTATCCACCATTTTACATTACAAGTACAATAAAATTGTGGGTGCTCCACCCAGCAACTGTGCACATTGGTGTAAGAAATACTAAACAATAAACAAGGTATCAACACACATGAAATAGAATAAAATTAAAGGCATTCAAAACACAGTACAGTGCAATGTATGAAGTAGAGTGTTAATACACTAAAGGAACAAGTGCAGAGACAGGTCAGGGTTTTTACTTCAGCGAGGGTGTGTAATCATAGATGTGCAGCCGACAAATCTGCAGCAACTGTCTGATGCTATCGTGTCAATATGGAGCAAAATCTCTCAGGAATGTTTCCAACACCTTGTTGAATCTATGACACCAAGAATTAAGGAACTTCTGAAGACAAAAGCTAGTAAAACCTGCTACTAGCAATTTGTACCTGGTATAGTTGCTTGCAAGCGTCAGTTCACATTATATGTTATATATATTTATTCCACAGTACATTATATACTGGTTTAAAAAATTCCAAAACAGATGAGCAGTCACACAGTTCAGTAACACACTTTTTCTTTTTGCAACATTTCTCTCCAATTAAAACAAGTAAATGCCACAAAAAAAGAAAGAGAAAACATTATTCAGTGCAGCCTGCTGCACAGAGGTGATCAGCAGAAAGCAATCTGTCCATTTTGCTCCACAAACATGACATGACATTCCCTGATTAAATTACAGCTTTATTGACTTTTGGGAAACCACTTGCCTAAATCTACAAGATTAGCCTACGATTAATGTTGGACACTTAATCCTTTAGTCAAATTGAACTGTTAGAAAAGATTGTAGGGTAAGAAAACAGAGCGTTCGCTTTCCCCTCCTCCAGCACCTGCCACCTGCTGTCGTATTACAGAGCCACTCGGTGGATGAACAGCTTGTGGACGATATAACCAAAATATGCATGTTTGTGTCATTTGTCCTTTCAGAAATGCCACACAGTGCAGGTTTAACACTTTCATACAGATAAGCTGTTGGCAGCATGTAAGTCTGTCTAAAATAAAAAGATCTTGAATGCTACTGTGCACTCAGAGCTAAACATACAGGAGGGAAGATAAGATCAACTGACAGGAAATGTACTGACAGAACAAGAAAATGAG
Source organism: Rhadinocentrus ornatus (assembly GCA_037177495.1). Lineage (NCBI taxonomy): Eukaryota > Metazoa > Chordata > Actinopteri > Atheriniformes > Melanotaeniidae > Rhadinocentrus > Rhadinocentrus ornatus. Next base: position 5,764,352 of record JBAMHW010000015.1, on the reverse strand, counting down.
TCATGTTAAATACAAGAAGTGGAGGTTTTCAGTGGGGCGGTGCCAAACTCAAAATGGATAGTTTGGCATTTTGCTTTAAAGCCACAAGTGTCTTTTCTGTGTTGTTTTGCATTCTTCTAAAAAAGACAGATTTGCTGTTGTTTTGTTTATCTGACCAGCCATCAAATCAGGTCACATAACAGTTTGTGTTTTACTCAAATAGTGAGCCTGTTAATGCAACTCTACTTTACACCTCAAGACTATTTTCTATGATTGTTTCAGTCTAAGCAAAGTAATTGCATATTGAACTGTGAGGACTTCCAAACTGGAGTAACCAACAGTACTATGCTTGAACGCCTCCTGTGCAACACAGATGGCTTACCGGCGCTGCTGCTGCTGCTGCTAGCAGGCTGTTCAGCCTGCACCCTCTGTGTGGCTTCATGGAGATTTCAAAGACTGTTTCTGTATTGGCTCTGTGTGATATTGTAGAGCATCAGGCTACTAGAACGCACTCATTTACTGCAATTACTGCAAATTGTTTCAGTGGGTGAAAATTAGTCTGAAACATACAAGGAATGAAACATTATATGACGTTCACACTGCAGGTTTCAATGCACAATTCTATTTGTTTTTTCTGAGATCTGATTTCTTTTTTTAATTGCATGTGTTCACATTAGAATTTAATGCAACCTCCATTAGACTGCCGTGCGAACAGTTTGTGGTCTTCAAGTGATCTGCATGCACAGAGGAAAACGTGGCTTCACACTGTATTTGTTGAGGTAAATATGGATGCTACACATGCCAATGTGTGTATATTACGATATACAGTGGTCCCTCGTTTTATGCGGGGGTAACGTTCTGAAAACACCCCGCGATAAATGAAATACGCGAAATGATGACCTTATTAATTTTTCACAATTCAAATGCATGTTAAGGCCTAATTATCCCTCCTCAGAGTGGTTATAGACATTTCCCAAACTATAATGAACATTTTCAACATTCTCACACACTACATACACTCTCAAAAACCTACATATATTTAACGTGAATTTCTTAATAATTACTCTCCCCGTAAAATATATTACAGTTTCTCTGCTGGCGCCGCGTCCCCACCCTCGTCTGTAACGTCGTTTAATCATGAAACAAAGCACGGTGGACTGATTCCCACAGTAAAATTTGGATATAGAATGGTTGAAATAGGATTTACATATACTTAAATATGCAGTGCTGCATACAAAAAAACCAAAATCTGGGAAACAGCGAGAATGCAGAAGATGAACCGCGATATGGCGAGGGACATCTGTATTGTTCATTATATACATTCAGTCTTGTCCCACCTTCTACAGCGCAAAATTGTGGTGTCTGTCTCAATTCAATGACCTAAGAGTTGGATGAAAAGTTAAATAACCGTTCAGAATGAAGTCACTTTTAAAATAAACACTGGGTATCTATCCTATTTAGTACCGCATTTAAAATTGGCCTGGGTCGGATGTAAAAAAATCTGACTTGAGCTATTCAGACTGTCATAAAAAGATCAGATATGGGTCACATACGGGAGTCAGATTTGAGCCACATTTGCCTGCTGTGTGAACGTCTGCTAGCTTGGTGCACTGCATCCTGCTGCTGCTGGTGTTAAATGCTGGTGTTTATATAAAAAAAAGCAGGTGATGTAAGGGGCATACTTCCCTGCAAGTTGAGGTTTCCAGAGTTGTAAAGCCCTGCTTCAAAACCACTGTGGAGTCTCTGTTAAGCCACCAAGTTCATGGATCTGTCCATATATTGGACTCCATACCCCGCAGGACTCTAAAGCAATATTTCCCAACATCAATTCAGCATCTTTGCATCAGATCATTTGAATAGGTTTTCATTGTTTATGCAATAAAAATTAACTTTAGTTTTTCAATTCAATTCAGCTTTATTTGCACACTGCCAAATCACAAGAAAGTTATCTCAAGGTATTGTTGATATTTTCCAGTCCATAAAAAAATAATAGACTAACTTATGCAACCAACAGCTTGCATAAACTCTTCTTTTCAATTTAATCCCCCATCCTGATAATGGATGGGGCAGTGGGTGACAGTGGAGAGGGAAAAACTCCAAACGTCCAGAAACAGACTCAGGAGGGGCAGTCATCTATGTCGACCAGTTAGGGGTGGAGAAGACGGTACAAATGTACGGCAACTATATTTTCAAGTTGTGTTTGCTTTTACTTGTCATGTCCTTTCAGCCATAACATTAAAACCATCCTCGTATTGTGTAGTTTCCACTACTCCTGCCACAGGTATGGTCTTATTTTGTCTGAATGCGTCCATGTTGGTTGCAGGGTGCAGACGGTGCTCCAGATGCCTGATTTGGAAGTAATTAGTCCAATTAAGGTGATTATGAATTGTTATATTCCCATAAATTTGAATAGGAGGTGTCCTTTTGTACCTCAAAGGAGTCTCAGGAAGGCTTTAAGTTTTACAGTCAGAGAGGTTCATGGCAGCGTTAATATACTGTAAGGTGAGTTTTTTTTTCCCAGGAGATGTAATTCAACAATAATTCTAATAATTATTTTCCCACATGGTATCATTTTTGTATCACATTATGCTAATTTGACCTCCCATTGTCAGATCATAGCTACCTTTGTAAGTACTGGAAAAAAGGATAAAAAGTAAATAATTAAAATATATAAAAGTATTTTGGTATCAAATTGAATGCTACCTTATCTAACAATATCTATCTAACAAATTGAATAAAAACATCTTGCTAGTGTTTGGCGGATCTCCTGCCTCCACAGACACACTGACTATTTCTTATTTTTAATTTAATTTATTAGGATCCACATTAAAAAGAAGCAGCTAGTCTTCCCTGGGATCCATCACAATATATTTATTTATAACATATATAACAATCATTTATACAAAAAATACAAGGTGTATGAAAACGAGATTATCATGTAACTGAAAGCAATTAAACAAAGAATGTGTTGTATGATTAAAATGGTAGGCAGCGAGTTTGATATTTTCTTTGTTTTAATTTAATCTTTGTAAAACAATCTTATTAGCGATGTAGGGGGTTTGGGGATAGAAGGAAGTGGACGATTCACTTTGAAAAATAGGACATGGTAATCTAATCTTTCAAAACATACAAAAGAAAAAAACATTTTATTTAATGTGTATCAGTACTTTCATTGCCTTATGATATGTGTATATTGATTTATTGAGATTGAGAGAAAAGGAGGGGTGATGGAAGGTGTTAATCCCAGACTTTGATGGAAGAGAGAGCCAATCTGACACTTTTCCTGCATGTTTTGAGTCATTGCACATTATTGCTTCCCTCCTGATCTCCATTCTTTACCCTTTTCTCAGCTGCAAATGGTTTGTTCCAAAAGTTAAAGTACATGCAGCCTGAGAATATATTTGTTGTTATTTCTTTACGTTGCTTTAAGTGTGCTATTATTTTATATTTTTAACTTTTAACTACTGTTGTTTACAATGACAATTAAGTCTCTTTATCTTTATATGTTGCCGTTTCACATCTATAACCATGGATTTAGACACTATTGCATAAATAAAAACATACTTTATAACCATTATCTGGTGACTTGTCTGGATAATAGCCATCTAAGCATGCATTGTCCATTGGGCTTTCATTGTTTGATCGGGTTGTGATTTAGGGATCCAAACAATGACATCTTTATGAGCCATGCCTAAATAAAATTGCTTTTGAGTACCAGTTTTATTATATTTTTTTGTTTTCTGGATTTTTTTTCTGTATGCAATTTACTTTCTAATCACTGGTTCTGATAAAATACAATACAAATGTTATTTATTATCAGTACCCCTTTGTAGAAGTGATACTGTCACACTTTGCTCACTCTCACGAGATGAAATAATATCCCATCTCAGTGGTAACTGTGTTAGATTGACAAATCTAGCTTTCTTTTATATGTATGTCATGAAATAGTTCAACACAGGCTTTTCACAAGCCTACTATTTTTGTCACAGTCTGTATTACCTGTCAGATGAGTGTACATTCACGTGTCACATAAAGAGAGCTACCATCAGAGGTTTTATGGATATTCATGAATTATAATGAAGAACACAGAATGGTAGCTTTATTTAGACAAAAAGGGTTTGCTGGGACATCAGACATCATCACCGTGTGACACTTTATTCACAGGCAGCGTGCTTGTTTATACATAATTCCTTTGTAGTTTCAGGAGCTTATTCTGTGGTTGATCATCATCTCCTCACTCTGAGTTCAGAAGCTGACCTGTTGTGCAGAGATGTGCTTATTTACTCTATACATATGCTTCACACAGCTCACATGCTACAGGCACATATTCATTACTAAGTAGCCTGTGGCGACTGTCATGTGTAGACAATGGTTATAGACAAAAACACTGCATCTAGCATGCAGGGAATATTCCACACTTGTAGCCACACTATAGAGATCGCAGTCTTTTTTTTAATCATATTCACATAATCTTGTGAGTCGTTTGTGAAATCGCAGATAAGCCTCCTTATGTTGCTCAGATATTGCTGCAAATGAGCATGTCTGAGAAATGTAACACCTTGCACAGACTCTTGCATTTTAATTCTGTGGCATCTGTGACCGGTCCGTCATGTCCCTAACCCCCTCAGGGGACCCCCAACCTATCTGCTGCAGACCCCCAAAACCCAAGAGGATGAGGAGGGAGGGAGGTGGGGACACATTTGATTGATGATGGTGTGAATTAAACAGAAAGAGATGGAGAGAATCCTTTTATCAGGCCAGAAACACGAGTGGATTAAAATGTAGTTGTACAACCCTTGTGTATAATGCAGCAGGCTGGCCGCATATCACGAAGCAGCAGAAGCCAAGATGAGAGACGCTTTTTATTCCCGCCACCGCCCCAATGAGAAACTTTGCTGAAGCAGGAAAACAGGACAGAAACATGGGAACCACGGTTGAAGATCAAGCTTAAACAAATGGTAAAAGATTTATCTGAAGCTAGAGCAATAAATAAATAATTTCTGTCGTTGTTCAACTCAAAGTAGAAAAAATGTCCAAAATGTCCTCCTTTCCTTTAGGATTAAAAAAATCTGAATATCTATGTTTTCGGGGCTTGTGTAGCAGACAAAACAACTTATATTTTCACTAAATTATGGGATTTAAACAAGGCCATTCTGCAATTTTAGGGACAATAACTAATTATTTCAAGCTCTGTATCCAAATAGACTCAATTCCAGATCATTCACCTGTTTCTTTACTATATTTGGGTAAATCTTAGATCTTGTTTGACAATTATTGAGTTGCAATAAAACTAGGATATTTAAGACAGCAGATTTTCTTTCTCTTCCAGCTTTATGAGCGTCATATAATCATTCATGCAGAAGCCCTTGACTGTCCTTAAACAGCATCATTGAGTCAAGTCCTCCATGACCACGTCGGAAGCTTTAATGGACCTGCAGCATGTCTCCGTCTGTGCCTTTCTCCACTGCTGCTCTGCTGATGTTTTGTGCCACTGCATAATTTATTGCCCTCTTTGCAGGCCTCTTCGTGCACATCCCCTTCTTGTGGTGCAGGTGAGAGTTCAGCTGTTTGGTTTAACACATCACTGAGAAGGGTCTAAGACCTGGCTCCACAGCCGCAGACCCCACATGTGACAAATGCAATTAGAGGAAAATATGCAATTACCGCTTTCCCCACTCTCTCATGCGGCCAGACACGAACAATTTGTCAATGAGGCCCCCAGTGGTATTTCCCGGGCCTAGATAGGGACCGGCAGGTACTATTGTCCCTGCCTCCTTCCACAGATCTGGCCTGTGGTGTTGGATGGCCAGAAGCCCCTGGGAGGCCTGGCAGAGGAAGATGTATGGCCAGAGAAAAGATGTAGGGTTCAATAATCAAGACCGAGCCTCTTGTCATCGACTGCATCTCTTACATGGCCTCTTTTTTTACTGCCCACTACAGAAAGGCTGCCTTTCATGTCTGCTAGCTGCAGGAAAACATCAAGTCCAAAATGATTTTGTGACAAGAAACAACAATTCAATTCCTCATCCCTTTTTTTCACTAGTATTTTTACTTTTATCTCTTTAGCTAAACAATATACAATTAAATATTTACCATTTTGTTGTAACACTGTGCAATGCTCGATATTAAAAGGGCTAGTTTGTAAATAACTAACTGCTCCAAGCTCCCTTTCCCTAATGGCTTTTTCTTGTCAAGATTATACAACGCTTCATTTAGTCCTTAGCTAGTACTTAATCTAGTCAGTGAACTGGCTACTACATCCTTCACTCATAGACCGTAAATAAAAGATGGGCAAAGTCATTCGGCATGTTTACAGCACTAATGAAAAAAAATCAGCCAGACCAAAATTGGACTTCTAAACAGTATATAAACATGTATTTAAATGACTAAAATGATATGAAGTAAATATTTTTAAATAAGTCACATCTTCTAAATAAGTCATGCATCTGCAGTTTGTGCTCAGCTAGACTTAAACGGGTCTTTGTGTGCTGCACAAGCTCCAAAGCAGCAAAGCAGCTGCTCTGATTCACATCTTTCTGTTTGTTTTGTCAAACAGCCAGAACATGTTAGAAATTGGGACTGAAAAGCAGCACAATAAGACGGAATAAATGAAAACTTTATTGTCATTGCAACAGGTGCAACAAAATTATTTTTTCAGTACAAATCCGCCCAAACAGGATCAGGCAGACTGAGGCAGCAGCCATTTTTACGGAGCGCCATTATGACCACTCGCGGTGACATAAAGGATTTCCAGATTGCTTTAAAACAATTTTTACATTTAACTACCAACTTTTTTGTCTTTTTGGAGTTGAAAGTGACCATATTTGATCTAATTTTTTAGTTCTTAAATATTTTCCACAAGTTTTCTAGAGGCAGTAAACTCCAGAAAATGTGCAACAGGTATTCCACATGTTTTAAAAAGTAACAGCATAACAATCTATGGCAACATATGGCAAAGCAGCAGTTTTGTGTGGTGTAGTGATCTCATGACAAAACATGTGACCATCAGTATTTAAATGTGTAACTCATTGTAATATGTACTTTTCTATCGTTAACCATTTATTCTTAACATCTTAGCCTAATCAATTCCAATCCACACGATTTATAACCCTTTCATGCACAAATTATTAAAAACAGTGCTATATAAACTGAGACTTTCTTTCTTTTCTTTTCTTTTCTTATTTTATTTATTTTTTGTCAAATGGTTATTTTAGAGGAAATTTAGTTTTCCCACCAGACCCAGTGAAACTGCACCTGCACATAGTTAGAGGTAAAGCACTGAATAACAACATGACAAATAGGAATTAGTAAACAGAGGTGTGCTTCACAAGACTCGGAGAGCAGCAGAAAGAGAAAAGAATAGCTAATTGCGGTTTAGTATATATTTCACAGCTGATTAATGACATCAAAATGATCACTATCAATATCGGGCAACATTTTCAATTCCAACTTGTACTTACACGGCATGTCAGCCTAGCCTTTCTCACAAGAGGCAGTCTCCAGAATGCTGCCAGCGCTTTTCTGACATAAAAATCATTTTATGATTATGTACGTATGATGAGTCTTTTCCTTTTTAAAAATATACAAAAGGATTAACTAAAAGGAACAAATTATATCTTGAGTACTCGGTACGGTAAAATGTAGCCTGATATTTTTCCCTCTATACATGCATTTTCATTTGTACATCCATCTCCATACAAATACTGAAAATGGTTACAGATTTGGATGTTTTTTAAAAACAGTTTCAGTTCAGATTTTAGACAGTTTATGGAAGCTGCAGCTCTCAGTGCATTCCACTGTGTAGTGGCTTTAAAAGAAAAGCAGGCTGTCCAAAATATGTGCGGCAGAAAGGTACATTAGTTGTAGATATTCTGGTGGATCTTACAGAACTAGCAGGGCGATAACAGACAAAATCCAGTTAACATGCAGAGGCCAGGCCATTAGGATCTTACATACTAGACTCAAGTTTAAAAATAGTCTAAAATAGTCAAAACTTAAATGTTGTGTTTCTGAAGAATCTTTCAATGATAGTAGTGGAATGGCTTTTTATTAAAGATTTTTAAAAATTGTTTGTTTAGTAATTCTAAAGGTCTGATGGCCGATTCACTGGCCTGTCCCCAACAGTATGAGATGTAAGAAAATTCTGAGTGTGCATAAATGTTTTGGCTACGTCCATAGTACGTCCAAATAATCTAGTATTTCTGAAATTTGCCAGGTTGTATTTGATAGTTTTTGCCATTTTCTTGATGTGTGTTTGGAAATTAAGCCTTGAATCTAGAGTGACACCAAGATATTTGAATTCAGTGACTATTTCAATAGATTTAATCTTAATGAAAATGTCTACAGTTGGAATCTGCCCCCTAGTTTTACAAAAGAACATACCTTTCGTCTTACCAATATTCAGAGTAAGACAAAATTGATCAAGACACTCAACTACACCTAATATGGCTTGAGTTAATTTCGCAGCTGCTAGCTCAGCGGTTTTTTGTATGTATATATACAAAACAGGGTCATCAGCATATAGTTGTATGTCCATAGTACAACAGTGTTTTGGAAGGTTAACTTTCATCTTAGAGTGGTGTCAGACAGATAGCACTCACATCTGCAGAACCCAGTCTGACTGGCGAAGATTAGTTTAGGCTGTAGTCCGACTCCAGCTGCTTTCTATACTGAGGTGAGAGTTAGTTTATATAGTTTTTATGCACGCACTGTCTATGCGCTTAGCACTTGCAGGGATGGGCTGAGATGGGTGTGGGTCGAGACTACTGCTGGGCTTATCGATCCAAATATCAATAATATAGAGACCAATGTTGTTTGCAATATCGATTAATACTAGTGTGATAACATTGATACTTTGTTTTAAGGCTTGAAAACTGTCAGAATCTTCTTAATAAGGAGGATAAAATGTTTTTTGGTGGATTCAATTCACACTGTGACAAGGCACCAACACTACCAAAACCATCTTCTCACTGATGTCTCATTTGATTTTTTATGGTGTGAGTTTTAACTTTGTTGTTCATCTGTTAATGCGTTTAAAAAGATTATGGATTAATTCCACAGATTAATCTTTTTTTAAGTAATGCATTAATTTTGACAGCCCCATTAAAAAGTATCAGTATCAGATCATTAGTGATGTGTGGATCAATACTGAAATTTCGATACCTCTGATAATAGCTGTTTATGTTCTAGAATCGATATTCATGTTAGAATATCAATACTTTAGTAATTTGAAGTAAACATGTAGTTTATTGCGAACTGGAATACAGTGGTACGTAACTATATTATTAGGTCTAAATTATACCCGGTTGGTAGGAAGGTATTGTAGCAAGACCACAAACTTCCTTAAACATCTGAGATTCAATCGGAACCAGTGTTGTGCTAGTTACTGAAAAAAGTAACTAGTTATAGTTACTAGTTACTTAATTAAAAAGGTAACTCAGTTACTTTGATTACGTACACCAAAAAGTAATGACTATTGTTTAAACTTTTTAGTTACTTCTGTGAAAGAACATACTTAGAGATTCTCCCATTAACATCCTTATAACTTAATTACAGTGTACTACGAAATAGAAAACAAACTCAAACACAAAGTCCATTTTCAAGACTAATATATTTTAAGTTAGGCCAGAAGATTAAGTGAAAATTAATTAATTAATTAATAAAACAGCTGCTCAAAGACTAAATCTAAGGCTGTATGTTGAGCCTCTTAATTATATATATTTTTATTTACCCATTTTCTTAGTTATTCGCGGGCATTGTCACTGTCTCTCTGTTAGGTGAAGTGTGTGTGTGGATCCTCTTTTTCTTCTCTGGTTTGTTTCTTTTGATGGTAGCATGTCAGCTATTCTGCTCAGCATTGCCCCTACGATTTATGGTCGTATTGCTCCGTCTTCTGCGTCAAGCGACGGATAGCCATGCTCCATGAAAACGGACAAAGTGACACATGTAACAAAACTGTCCGTCCGTCTGCGTGTCCATCTTCTGCATCAAGCATAAATTGCCCTTTGGAGCAGAGGGCACCAATCCTGGTCCTCAAGGCCCACTATCCTGCAGGTCTTAGATGTCTCCCTACTGCAACGCACCTGATTCAAATTAATGGCTCATAGACTCATAGGCAGACTTGTGCCGAGCTTGTCAGAGATCCATTTAATTTGAATATGAGACATCTAAGACCTGCAGGATAGTGAGCCTTATGGACCAGGGTTGGGGACTTCTGCTTTAGAGTCATAGTCATTTACAAAAGTAGCAGCATTACAGTGACGCGTTACTACCCAACACTGACCACAGTATGTAATAGAATTATGTTGAGGAAGAGGAGGAAAGGAGAAGGACAGATGCTGCAAGGGTGAGTCAGACGTCACTCTTGAAGTCATGTACTGAGGTACTAACCACTATTCAGGTATTCTTGATAAGTGATTTTCATCTGGCTGCAAGGTTCAGGTTTTTGTGTTGATGTTCAAACAACATGAGTCCCCGTTTTTTTTGTACTCGCGTCTGCGTCACCGCTGTAGGCGGCTCGTACCGCTGCGGAGGCCCAACGTGCACCTCTTTTAGACTTGACGTGCACCCCTGCAATGCTGACAATTACACGGAAGTACTTCCTTCTGATTGGTCAATTTGGGATCACGAGTTTCTGGATTTCTGGATCTTCTCGCTGAATTTGTGTAGTAACCACCATTTTTAAAAACAACCCCCAATGGATCACACTGATGAGAGGCTGATGAAATTATTTCATTGTTTTCTTCAACAAGCTAATAAAGACACTGAACCACACTGGATGCCACACGTACCAGAACTCAAGTGAACCAACAAAAGAACTCCGATCTGGCCGATACCACCCCTGCTGCCACCTTCCGATTAGGAGGAGAAACTGCAACACAACACCAAATCGACGCGTACCCCCTATGCTCGAGTGCGAGAGCAAACTCACCAGCGTCAGCTACGCTGTAACCAATAATCAAGATGTTTAGGAAATAATTAAATGCATTTATGGAGGCAAAAATTATCATCTAAATTTGTCTCAACTAAATGTAATTTTATTGCACAGCTGACCTGTAAACTTGACATTTGAGTTAGGTCAGCTTTTATTGAAAACTATCTGCTCACCTAACTTAGAAATAAATGTTAAAATGACCAATTTGTAGTTTAGGTGTTTTACAGTGTAGGAGGCATCCAGGAAATAAGCAGGGAAAGTAAAGTCTTGACCATTGTTGGCAAGAAAGCATTATTCTAGTTAACAGATTGAAGTTTTTTAAATAAACCAATTTTTTCTTTAAATTTTTAAACTGTCTGAATGCTGATGTAGCGTTAAGTCCTAGTTACACTGAACATGCATATGCATACCGACCATTGGGGATGGATGTGCTGCAGAATTAATCTTTTTATAGGCTACACCTGCAGTGCAAACACACACACACACACACACACGCACAAACACAGTTGTCTGGATCAAAGACAAAACAAGAAGGTGAGCATCTTAGTTCCGGCTTAGCTTACATCAAGAACTTCCCATCTTCACACCCTTCCAAACTCAGCAACATGGTTTTCTTTCTTTCATTTAAAACTTCCTTTTTAAGTATCATGTGGATCTCACTGCAAAACAAATTGTTCAGGCTATTAGTTGTTATATAATTTTTATTTATTTGTGAGCTCATCCACACTATAATGAAGATTCATATCAGTTTGCGGCTGCCCACTGAAAGACTTGTCTGTACTCAACAGTGGCCGAGAAGTAGAGAATGACCTGCTGCATGCCTTTGTCTCCTCTTTGAATGGATAAGATAGATAGAACTGGAGCAATGGAGGCAAAGACCATCACAATTTGAGCACTGACCTGGTTTTCACTGTAGTCATCATAAAACAGAGAGCCAGCATCCTGGGGACATGTAATAACATCAGGCCTTTGGTGTAATTCACTATCTCACTATGTGGCAATATAGCAAAACCCATTACATTTGCCTTGTAATTTGATGTCGCCCCAGCGAGGGATTCAGGTGACTGCAACCCCTGTTAATGGAGTTCCACTGATAAGGACAGGTCTGTTTATTAGCCATATGCGGTCAAGCGTGTCAGGAACAGCTGAGCGCAGGCAGGTGTCAGGCCCTGCGAGGGCTCAGGCACCGCTGGCAGGCCTCGGCACTCATTTCACGCACGTTATCGCCACACTAACTCTGTTTAAAAAGGAGGTCGCTGGGTGCACAACAATATAACTGCTGAGTGATGAGTTTTCCTCAGTCACACTGGTGTGTACGACTCCCAGCAATTTAGTTTGTTTGTGGAAATCAATGAGTCATCGCCGCTTTGTTTCATGTCAAGATGGAGGAGGAGCTTTCTCCCCCTTTTATCTTTTCTTTTTCCTTTTTATTTCTTCTTGAAGCACTTATTTTAAAAAAATCTGCCAGAACATAAGAATTTACACTCTTGTACAGTGCCAAAATGTAAATAATAAAGAAACATTTAATTAAAACACCAAAACAAAAAGATCACAGACTGAAAGGTTTGTTCTTCCAGAATGCATGCTTGCAGACATTTACAGAGCCTTGAGGAGAAAATGAACTTCGAATTAAAATGTCTTTTTGATGCATTATCCTAATAGGGACGGATGGGAGGAGAGAACTCTGTGGTGCTCTCATCCTTCAGCCTGAGGGGACAGACTTGGAGAGTTGTCATTACCAACTTAGTCCATCAAGAAGAGCCTGTTGGGAGGTGGATTTACAGGGATTGTCTGCTGTTTTGACAGGTGTCTCTGCTGGTTAATTTATCAAGCAATTGCGGAATAAATGAAGATATCTTTGCATAGAGAATATGACTGATCCTGCGGGAAATTACACAATTTATGTTTTTAAGAGGTAGATTTGAGTTGAGAAGGCAACCGGCTGCAGTTTGGAATCTGTAAACAATGCCTAAAAATTTTGTCTTCCGGGTTATGTTTTGTTGATTTCTTAGACTGCTTGCACCACACAGATAACAAACAATAAACCAAAAACAGTTCGTGACAGATTAAAATAGTATATTAATACTAAATACTAAAGATATTCACTGGCAATTCTTTCATAGATGACATGCATATTGTTGCTAATTAATTACTTGATCGACTTAATGTTGCAGTTCTAGATGGAGTAAAACTTTAAGCATACATTTTCTTTTCGGTCTGTGCATCACAGCCGTTATGGACAGGCTAGACAGCAGACGAGCAGCAGCCTTTATGCAGCCTATATAAAATGTGACCCAGGAGCCAGGGTTTTCTGTAAGTGTGCCAGCACGGACGTGCTTCCAGCGATAGTCATGGCTCTGCCAGCTGCATCATCTGCGCCTGCACAAAAGCATGCCCTTTGAAAGGCGCTCAACACACAAAAGCAGTGATGCGTGGTGCACATGCCTCAGTGTGCAAACGTAGATGCTCACATTACTCTTACACAACTTCACGCATCCACTAAAACTAAAATAGTATAGATGATGCATGCTACAATTAGATTACGTTGTAGGGATTTGTTATTTTGTTTATTCTTATTTTCCTCTTGAATCCTATCTTTATTTATATTGGATTTTAAATCTTGTTCAAATATAAGGAAAAAACCAAAAATACTGAGGTTGCTTGAGAAAGAGCTGATACGAAATCTAAATGCATGGCAAAAGACTGAGGCAGAGGCAACAGAGCTGATCTGTCCTCTAGCAAAAGACTCACTGTGAGTCATACCAAGTGCACACATCACTGTAGACACAGTCAATTATGATTCAAATCTCCATAACGGGGCAATAAAGCCATTTGTCATGTGACCATCTGCAGTGCATCTCCTCTGATTCAGCCTGAATGTAGTTAGCCCATCTGAAAGTGCAAAGAGTGGAACGTGTGGATTTATTAGTGTCAGCCTCCAACTGTAATCACAACAGAATCAGTGCTGTGCCGAAAGATTAATTCCATTTTCTGTGAATTTTTGCGGCTTCTGAGAAGCTCTGGAAGTTTAGAAACAAAAAGGAACCCTGCAGTCATCTTTTGTTTGACTATTTTTCTTCCTCCTCTAGATTTAAAACAATGTGTGAGGGTAGAGAGCAACACCAGTTTAGTCCCAGCACCGCAATTATCGCCTGCTTTCGTCTACCAGAGATGTTCACGGACAAGGGCCTCATAACAGGTGACAGAATGCCTGCCAGCCGCCCCCAGTTCCCCCACCCCCACCCCAGAATGGTGACTATTATAAACCAAAAACGTATGCTCTCAATATATATGCAAATGACGCTTGGTCCCAAGGTGAAGTTCGCAGAGGAGCAACGTTGCTTGCTTTTGTTTTGCTCATTTGCAAAAATGTTGAGAGTAACAAAGACCACAGGAAATTGAAAAATTGTTACTAAGTATTAGAAAAAGCAATCATTTTCCCCAGGCAGCCTAATCCTGTGGAAATTGATCTCACCTCTCTTCCTGACATGAGCTAGCAGGGAAAAACACATAAGAGTAAAAAACCTGCCTCACTCTTGCCTGGTGGGAAATTTGGTTGGTTGCAGATTTTTTTTTCTTTTTCTTTTGTACCGTGGTTTCAGACGCTGCTGTGTCTTTGCTTGTCCCTCTGGCTTCACACAGTTGTAGTGAATCTTCAAAAAGAAAATTATTAACCTATGTGTAATAATTTTTCAGACTTGCTGCAGAATAACACAACACACAGCTCTTTCTGCTGGGCTGGTCCATCTATGCTGCACGCATGCAAATCTGACCGTTTGTTGTCTAATTTTAAACTGGCTGATATCATCTCACTAATGCATTAGCTCTTCCTTTGCATTTAAGTACAAATTGGAAACGACAGTCTATTACCCAGTGCTCTGACCTTTCTGATGGAACATAATGCAAAAAGACCTACAATGCCTTTATTTGACAGAGAAAGGGAGGAAGGAAGAGAACTCAGTGGTGATTAATTAACCCAATTAATTTAGACTAAGATTATCTGAACAATTATTTCTCGATAAATCAGAGCAAGGTGCAATGATGACTATTGTAGTTAAAGTTTAATTGCAGCATTATAATTTAAATTGCTTTAATGGGAACACACATGAATCCATCTTTAAAAGCATCTTTGATTGGCAAAAAAATAATTAAAAGTATCTTTAGAAAAAGAAAACATTTCAGATACAACAGCGAGAAAGACTTTAAATAACATTTTACAATTTGAGAAATATGTTTAAATGCAGTTTTCATGCACAGAAGAGAAAACAGATAGCACATAAATGTACAGTAGGATAAATACACTCACCAGATACTTTATTAGCTACAACCCAACGTATTTAGTCATGTCGACATGGCCAAGATGATTTGCTGATGTTCAATCTGAGCAACAGAATGAGGAAGAAAAGGGATTTAAGTAACTTTGACCAT
Source organism: Rhadinocentrus ornatus (assembly GCA_037177495.1). Classification (NCBI taxonomy): domain Eukaryota; kingdom Metazoa; phylum Chordata; class Actinopteri; order Atheriniformes; family Melanotaeniidae; genus Rhadinocentrus; species Rhadinocentrus ornatus. The sequence continues at coordinate 5,749,012 of JBAMHW010000015.1, read as the reverse complement.
ACAATGGTTGTTAGTGCCAGAAAGTCTGTTCTGAGTATTAATGGCTGATCTACAAAGAGTTTCACACACAGTCATCTCCAGGGTTTACAGAGAAGGTCTGAAAAACAGAAAATATCCAGTGAGCAACAGTTGTTTGGATCAAATTCCTTGTTGGTTTAAAAGGAGAATGGGCAGACTGGTTGGAGATGATAGAAAGGTAACAGGAAGTCAAATATGCACTGGTTCCAACCAAGGTCTGCAGAATAGCATCTCTGTACACACATGTCCAACCTTGAAGCAGATGGGCTAGAGAAGCAGAAGACCACACTGGGGGCCTCCTGTCAGCTAAGAACAGGAAACTAGAACTGGACAATAGAAGATAGAAAAATGCTGCCTGTTTTGATGATCTCCATTTCAGATCCTCATTCAGATGGCAGGGTCTGAATTTGATGGAAACAACATGAAAGCATGGATCCATCCTGCCTTGAAGTCAAGTTGTTGGTGGTTTAAAGGTGTGGGGAATATTTTTTTTGGCACGTTTTGAGCCCCTTAGTATAAATTGATGGTTTAAACATAAGCATCATTATTCAGTGATGACTGGCTACTAGCTTCATCCCACTAATGTTATAATAAAATTACTCTGCTTAACAAAACATTGTGTCCATCTGACTGTTTTCCTCCCAATTTCTACTGTATACTACTGATTTTTGCAATTCACTTGCTGCATTTTTTAAATACAAAGATTAACATTTTTAATCAGTAACTAGCCCCTCATATTTCAGCCACATCACTCCTTCACGAGTTCCAAATCCCTTTGTCCCACCCAGCTTCAAACTTCTCTCGGCTGCTGATATATCTGAACTCATCTACAAATCTAAGCCATCTACTTGCCAGCTAGACCCTCTCACCAACCTCTCTGGTTGAAGTCTCCACTCACTATTTATGTTAGAAATTGTACATGTTCCTTCGTCTCTCAAGAAACCTGCTGCTGACTCCAACTATTTCAATAATCTCTGTCCAATGTCTAGTCTTCCTTTCTTGCTAAAATACTGGAAAAAACTGTTGCATCCCAAGTCCATGACCACGTTTCTCTCAATAATTTGAATGAAGAGTTCCAGTTTGGCTTTCATCCACTTCACAGCACTGAAAATAATCTTGTCAAAATTACTAATGATCTTCTCATGGCTGTTGATGCTGGACTCCTCACCATCCTCAGCCTCCTCAACCTGACTGCAGCTTTTGACAGAGTTTCCAACATCATCCTCATTGACAGATTGGCCACCATTGGACTGTCTCACAAGTCTGGAATGGTTTAATTCGTATCTTTCCAGCTACGCTCAGGTTGTTCAACTCAAATCATTTACACCTCAACCACCACCCCTTCTCCTGGTGGGTCCGGTGCTTGGACCTCTCCTATTAATAATATACCATCTCCCAATGGCAATATTTTCATTTTTTATTTTTCATTGCTTTCATTGCTATCAGATGAAACTCATCTCTACCTGTCCACCAAACCCACCGCTTCCTTCCCACCCAACTCCCTCTCCGATTGCCTACAGGAAATCAGATCCTCCTACCAGGTTAAGAGTCTAGGTGTCATCCTACCGTTCCAGTCCCATAAAAATAAAATAACTCGGTCAGCTTACTTCAACCTCCATCACATAGCATGACTATTCTGGTCCACACCTTGGTTACATCCTGTCTTGATTACTGCAACTCTCTTCTTTATAGTTTACCTAACAAATCCCCCCATTGGATGCATCTAGTTCAGAATTCTTCCACCCTGAATATTTCCAGAACCCCTTCCTTCAGTTATATCATACCTGTCCTGCAGCAACTCCACTGGCTTCCTAATGAATTTTGTATAATTTATAAAATCTTACTTCTCATCTTCAGTGCCAACAACCTCACCTCTTTGTATCTCACTGAGCTCCTACACATTAACATACACTCACATTAACATACCATATTGGCTAACAACCATGACAACGTAAGGGACATATGGAAGTATGAGCGCAGTGACGTTTCAAACGGACGTACCTATTTACATACGTAAAGGGAGCATAGATGGGCCTTAAAATACATCTTTTTAGACAGGCATATTCCCTTTAGTTCTGAGCTTTGCCCCCTAAAAAAACAGAAAAACTTTTCACGTAGTTTTGCACAAACGTCTCTGTTCCAGTCATCTCTGTGTCTGCTAAGCACTACCTCCTCCTCCTCACCCCCACCCTGACCAGCTGATCATCTTTTCTGAAACTAGCAGTTCATGCTTCACACTGGCGCAGAGGCTCTCTGTGCATTACATTGCTGATGGCAAAATGGACCCCATATGTATGAAAGACTATTAACTTTGACAAATTTGTGGGATTTGATGGCCTGCTAATACGAGTGAATAGGAAAAACAACTTTAGCTGCTTTACAGTTAACAGAAGAAATAAACAAAACAAACCCTTGAAACTATATCTTGAGATCCACTACAATTTTATTTCTGGAAAAAAAAAGAAGCATTGCCACCACTATAAACGATTAGTAACAACACTATTAGCCATGGTTACTTAGTGTATCAACCCTTAGTGAGGAATTCCATTTTTTGAAAAATGCCAAAATTCCTTTCAAACCAAATATTAATTGCTGCAGCACACATTTTGATCAGGCTTTCTTTTTTACTAGCACACAGAAGAAGAAGAAGGAGCTGACACATATGCTCTTAGTTGCTGACAGAGGAACTCCTCACTGAGCATGACTGTAGCCAGCTGGTAGCGATTTCATATGGTTTATTGCTCTTACTTTCTCTGGGATTATTTATTGGACTGCCAGTATGGCCTCTGCTCTCCACAGCCACCCAATGTCTCTGTGCCCCTCAGTATGATGAAGGAATTTATGCCATATGAGCAGCATACTGAGCCTGAGTTTAAGTGTTATTAAAGAGCATCACTCATGCGTAGGATACTATTTACAGTAATACATTCACACAGGCTGTTGCTTCCTATGATGGTTCTTTAAGGAAACATAATGATAGATAGTGTGAAGGGTGTGAATCCATAAGAAGAGACAGGGGGGGAACTAGGCTTCAAGTATTCCACAGGCTAAATGAAGAACAAACATGCACCATACAAGACAGAGAGGGAGAAAAGATTATCATCTAGAGATGAAAGGCATAGAGAGAGGGGGAGAGAGATCTATTCACTGCCACACAGCTGTCTTATTTGCAAGGTGTTGAGAAACCACTTTTTTTTCCTCCAAGAGGATGAAAAGATTCTTCTGAAGCCAAAAGGGTCTGCTATCATTTTTGGGCAGCTTGAGCAGTAGAGATGTTATTAGCATAAATTATCTCCCCCACCAAAGAGATAGGAACATGCTAGCTCCTTTCTGCTTTTCACACTTAATTGCCCTATTTACTGAACAGTTGCCTGTGGACAACAAATGCACACACGCTTCGAGATTCATACAGGACAACAGGCAAACACAAGCCAAATAGGGCATGAGTGATACACTGAACTATCTGCCAAGAAGCATTAGATACATTTTGACTGCAATGGCAGTTAAGGTCCTTTTAGACTCCATGTTAGACTGTAAAACATGTCATTTAATGTTTAATAATTGTTTCATGACCTTTAATCAGCTATGTTTTATCAGTGTCTGTAGGGAAAAGGAAAGAAATTCATGCTTAAAGGCTGCCACAAAATCATAAAAATGGCATTTTCCTAAGACAAAAAATACTTGTTGCTTTTAAAACCAATTCATGTTCTATTCTACACGTTTTAATCAGTAGCAGCTCTTGTTCAATAGTTTTCCACTGTAACCTCTTAAAAAAGACTCACTGATGCGACCCTTTAAGCAAGAGTGAGGTGAATTATAGATGAATGCACTTAATGGACTTTTAGCTTCTTTTCCCCCAGCCCAATAAGCTCAGGGGGTGTTTATATAAGCACTGCCTCGTATGCAACCTTTTCAACATTTGAATCTAAATGAAAATAATTTTTCTGTTGGGTAATTTTTAAGTAAGTCCGGTGTCTTAATTACTGAAAGTCCAATTATTATTAAGAGATTGGGTCTGGGGTAGCAGGGGTAATTGTAAGTGGTGTCTGACGTGTAAAGCTGCAAATCAACTAGACAGATTTCCTTAATTTGGTCAGCCAAGTTATCTCCACAACCCTGGAGGGTGATACAGAACCTTAATAAGGCTGACTGTATTGTATTACAGCTTCTTCTCCTCTAACCAGAGAAGGTTTTTTATAGCTTTGTCCACTACAGTGGAGTAAAAATCCTCCCTTGCCCCACAGAGGGTGGTCCCTGTGGTAACATCCTGAGGCAGTGACCACATGTTAGTGGGAGACTGGGGGGGGGTCATAAGTGGACCATAGGGAAGAGGAGGAGGAGGAGGATGACATGGAAACAATCAGCAAAAGAGCTGCCTGCTAGCCTGAGAAATGTTCCAGGTAAAAGACAAAATGTTTCTGTAGTTCACTTCTAAGTTAAAGCTGCTTGCTGCATTTGTTTTTTAACAGCACCCTAAATGGTAAAATAGCGCAACAATGAATCGGAAAACTGTTTTTTTGTTTGTTTCTCTTTGTTGGCCCTACGATAAAATGGCTACCTGTCCAGTGTGTACCCTGCCTTTCGCCTGCTAATTGCTGGGATAAGCTCCAGCTTTCCCATGACCCTAAATTGGACTAAGTGGTATAGAAAACAAATGAATACAAATAAATAAATAAATAAATAAAAAAATTAAAAAAAATTTAATTGAGCATCAACAGAAATATGATCATCATAAAAATACTCCATTAAAAAAAGTATTATGCCTCAGCCGAAGTCTAGATGAGCTCTGCTGCAACATTCAAAGAACTGAATGATGAGAGCTTCTGGCAGAGGTGAACTGTAGTCCAGGAGGAGACAGCCTGCAGGTTTAAGAAGCTTCTGGAAAAGGTCAACAAAAGTCAAGGATGGTTCATTGTTCATTTAACCTCTCTGCTCTGTTGTATCAAATCTAAAGACTAACTAAGCAACTACAAGGGTTATTCCCTGTGAACAAGTCATGATCTTTGCATTGACACAAATATATCACAAGTAGTAAAAATTATTGCATTGAGCTAACTGAAAAGTCGTAGGTAATTATTTTATGTGACTTCGCTACTGGATGACTCATACAGAGGACTGTTTTATTAAAAATGCACACTTAAAAAACAAAAAACAGCCTCAAAAGAAAAGAAAAGGCTCTTCTTTTCAGCCTGTTCCCATGACCTATCTTGTCCTTGCCTCTGCACCACGCGCCTGGCTGGGTGACAACAACGTCAACTTGTCCTGTAATGTACAATCACATATGTGTGATAAATCCTCACCACTCTGATTTAACAATATTCCCTCTCAACTCTGGCTGTGTCCGAGCTACAGGGTCACTGTTAGTGGCAAGGATGATTTAGAGCGACTTGGGTGAGAGGGCACAAAGGAGAAGATCAACAACACCTCCAGCCACATTCAGACACAGCTTTAGGAGTGTGAAATTGACTTGGAAAATGAAAATGAACCTTAATCTCAAGGTTAGAGGACATAAAACATGTTTAACTTAATCTACAAGTTGGAGATGATTTTTAACTCCATCCTATTCAGGGTAAAGTAAGTAAAGTAAATTATTAAAACCAATGCAGAATAATATCTTGGTTGGCTGGCTGGTTAAAAGGCAACATTCTTTTTTCACTCGATGTGTTACTACAACAGCAGCAGGAGAAAAAAAAATCTATTTGTTAAAGATGGTAGTTATGTAGTTCTATTAGTTATAAAACACAATCAGTCCACAGCCTGATGTCTTACACAATCCCACTTCAACTGTGAAAGCAAAAGCACGATAAATAATGTTTTATACAACTTTCACTAAAGGTATGTCCAAAAATTCTTAGTGTGTAAACATGCACGTGGATATGAAATCGGAGGCTTTTTTTCTGCAATTATTGCATCAAAACTGCAAACTAGACATGATAGAGGAGCCAGAACTGCTCGCTACATTGTATACATACGATGAATAAAAGATGTTTGTGGGGATAAAATCACATATAGTCTCATATATGTATATGATCTCCTATACTTGTTTAGGATTTTTGTTTTGATTGTTTGCTGTCATCACTGTACTGTAAAATGCTTCGCATCAATTGACTCAAAGGAATTTCAGCTTTCTAGTGATATATGGCATGTTCACCTACGCGACTACACAGCACTTGTGTAAGAAACAAAATGATGTAGAAAACAGCTGATAATCCACCGATGCTGTTTTAAAGAGCTAATAATGAAACTAGAAGGAAAAACAAGAGACAATGACAATATAAATAAAAGATGTATTACGTTGCATCAAATACCTCAGAAATTTTACCATTTGCAAAAAAATAGAAGGGAAATGTGCTGATATCTAAACTTCTTCATTAAAGAAAATGTTATAAATTTTTTTATCCTTTTGAGCTCTGTTACTATTTTATGCCTTTCCTTGAAACCTGCATACCTATAATGAAATGAGTACATCTCTGCAACCCCGTGGTCTAGTTGGATACTTCTGGAGTCATAGTAAAGCGTGATTTGTTAAGATGTGTAAATATCTGAATGTGTCACTGGTGTAGAATACATGAAGATGGCACATAGCGCAAATGAAAAAAAGTTTTAGGTCTTCCTAACAATAACAATAAACATTCCCAGGATGAATATTACCATCTCCGTGTAATGACACAGCTGTAGATTTTAATCTCTATCAAGTCATATGAAAATATTATCACTGATAAAGTGAAGCAAAACAAAATTAAAGAGGTTTCAGTACAGACAGTTTAGCTGAGGTTTACAAAATGGCCAATTTGGCGCAGTTTGATTATCTAATTTCAATAACTCCAAATTTGGAGACTGTAAAAGGTTAATTAGTATTATTTTGTGGTGTAAATTCATATTCTTAGGGTTCTGAACCAAAACACGAAATATTTAAGAACAACCAAAAGAAATCTTGTTTAAATTCTGGAGATCTGTAAATATTTTCTAAAACCAATAAAAAAATATTTAGGCAAATTCCCTATAAACATGATCACATATTACAAAATAATACATACATGATTGCGATAAAAAAAGTACCCTGCACCCTCCAAAGATTTCCTGTCATTATGAAAATATCACTGCTGCTTAAATACAGATGCAGAATTGTTTAAACAAATCTGAACATATTCACAGATCTCCACTACTTTCTAATGTGCTCTGCTGACCTTCAGATAACAGAAACTAACATTTTTCCTTTCATAGCAAACACAATGTTAATTATTGATAAAATAAGGGAGTCAGACAATTTATACAAGTGACACAAGTGTTTCCTGTTGATAGTGAATCAAACAGGTGCATCATTCTAGTTTAATTTAAACAATACTTCTGTGTAAATATTCTAATCTAATGAAATCTTTCATTAAAAAAAGAAATGCAGTGTGTAATGCAAAATCATAAAGTGGCTAATGAATTTACACAAATACAAACCTACTCAGAGATATGTGGCCAATTTAGTGAGTATGGATCTAATTCTGGATTTCACCCTAATCAAAAAAGATGTAATTAATTAATGAGATAATTCACTGCCACGCATGGCAGGACACACATCTGTGCAGCGGTAATGGGGAGGGAGGCAGAAAAGCTGAGCCGTGCAGCACTAGTACTTCCCTGTAGTTGGCTTGTCAACAGTGCTGGAATCCAGCACAGCTTTTAAAAAAAAGGGTCCAGCGCTCCCAGACGCTCTGATAACCTCTCCTGTGCTCTATGCCTGCTCTCGGCATTTGAGTACAGTGGTGTTTTCACTGCAAGGAAAGATCTGAGGCTGTTTGAGGCAACAGAGATGACTTGTGGGAGGCAGAGCCTGTACAAGACAAACATAAACTGTGCCACTTCATCTGAAGACAATGGGGGACAGGACACCGAGTGTGCTCTCATCCACATCTCCATTGTCTGCCCATCTCTTTTACTCCTCCTCCGAGCACGGAGCATAAGCGGGGTGAAAGGAGGAGGGGAAGGGAGGAAGAGGGGGAGCAGCAGGGGGAGATGGGGGGGTGGCAGTGGGGGTCTGGCTGTGTTCTTTTTCCTCTGTCTGTGTGCGAATGCACAGACGGTTCAGTAGTAATTTGATGTGTGTCCCCGGGGACATTTGATGGATTAAAGCTAAGCAGCTCCATTTCGCAGCACCACCTGATCTTCCACTGCCTGTGCCCCATATAAAGGCTGGCGTGATTGCTGATCTCAGCTAGTCTGACAGTCTCTCTCTCCCTCCTCTCTCTGTCTGTCTCCATCTCTTCTCTTCCTCACTGGTCCCTTAAGCCTGCTGCATCACAGGAGCTATCCAGTGCTGAACAGGATCGCTTTTATTTTTTATTTTTTTATTTTTCCGGGGGAAGCTGGGGGAACCAGAGAGAATCACACAGCATTGCCGTCAGCCTTGTTCTTCACCGGTTTCCATTTTCTTTCTTGTCTTATGTTTTTGACCACATTAACCACAAGGATTACCGTCAAGCCAGCCCCGCTTGTGTGCTTCTTCAGAGAGTCTTTGATTTTCTCTCATGCGTTTTTCTCAGCTCTGTGTTTTCATCCACTGAAACATGCCCCGCTCATTTTTGGTGAAGAAGATCAAGCTTGATGATTTTTCTTCATCCAATGTGGCCAACTCCAATCATCATCACCACCTGGATGACTCGTTCACTTTTGCACGCTCCATCACAGACTCGGTGACCACCCTCGGGGTTCGTCTTAGTGAAAATGGTGAGTTAACATGCCTCCAGTCTGCGCCGCTCCAGTTAAAGATGTGCAAACACTCTGTGACTGTATACAGCTCCGGTGCTGAATTCAGCATGCCTGATATTTCCACACAGATGGTGCCCTCTTTTGTTTTGTTTTATTTTGTCTTGTCGTGTGAGATTTTTCTTTAAGTTAGCCAACATTCTCATAGTGTGCAAATTAAAGTGACACATTACATGCAGCCAAAGGATATTTTTTATTTATTTAAATTTTTCACCAAGATCCTAAATAATCCCTTCCAGAGGCACCCCACCCCCACCACTGTGCTCCTAGACTTTTGTTTTTTGACTCCAGTGAAGGACAGACACAATTCAGGTCAAAGCCGCGGATTAGTTTATGTAAATAGGGTAAACAAAACGTGTGTCTAATCAGGAGAAGCTCCAGTTACGTATGTGTATGACTGCGCCAACCCTGCGTTAGCTGAACATGCGCCTGCTGACGATATCTGGTCATCATGTGGACTAAAAAATTCATGAATATGAGAGATGAGTATCAGATGATACATTTGTCCTTAGCTGTTATTGTCCTTGAGTTCCCATCATGGTCCGATCCTCCCTTGCCCCCCTCTTCCCATCCAAATGGAGCTTGCACACAGTCTCCCCACCCCCATCGCTCCACTACATCTTTCTCTTCCTTCCGGGCATTTGAAAACTAGCAGGGGTTAGAGTTTCAGCCATGCAGGCCTATTGCCGCCACAAGAGACATCAACACACTGTACAGTTAAGCCAGGAGGGAGGTGGGGAGCTGGGCTGAAGGGATGGTGAAGGGAAAGAGAATAAGGAGACAAAAAATGCTTGGGGCAGCAATGAGGCTGATCACGTGATTGAGCTTGTACAGTAAACATGAAGAAAGGCACATAACTGCACTGTGGTCAAACACCCTGACTGGCCACGCTAAGCTCATGTCAGAGAAGAGGCGACCTTCACTTTCACAGTCTGCTTTAAGCTGTCGCTTCCATTTTGTGACCACGTTTAGAGGGCCATATGTGAGCCTTTGTTGTGATTTCTTTAGAGGTTTTCACAGTGAGAGAGGCACAGCAGTCCGCAGCTAAATGTTGATGACGATAGCCACCTGTTATTCGACCGTGTCTTTAACAAGGTGAAATTTAAAGGACCAGGATTAGTGCATTTAACTATTTTTGCTGTTTTCTTGTTCAACAGACAGATATGCGAAACTAAAAATAAACAGTTTAAGACTAGCTCTGCTAATAATTATATATTTCTACCAAGCATATCTTTTAAACTTGGAATGAATCTCATTTAGTCTTTGTGTTGCAGATTATTTATTTTTAAATTATCATTTAATAATCCATTAGTATAATTTTGTCACTCTCTATTGTTCATGAATCTATTGTTCAACACTGTGGAAAAACAGGCATAAAAAAAGGAAAAGAATAATAAGGCACCATGTAAATGTTGACAAAAACCTTTTAATTTGAACAAAAGAATTATTCTTTTATGCTGAGTCAAAAAAAGAGGTGACATAAAAGAATACTCAGTGGCTAAAACACCTAACATCAGCACTTCTGCTGTGCCGGGAGATTTTCTTTCCCCCCATTGTGGAGACATTTGACTTGAGTGTCTGTCGAACAACAAAGAGGGGTGGCTGAGAGGGTCCATTAATTACATGCTTGCTTTGCATTACAGAAATGAGTCTATGAGCTGTAAAGGCTGATACAGCGCGAGTCCTGAACGATGAGCTTCGTGTCTGACCTTGGATAATTGAAACATATAAACACCTCTGCTTGAAGTGATAGCGCACTGTGGGCTTTGTTGGTAAAATCCTCGGCAAAATAAAGGCCACATTGTTGAATGCAATGCAAAGACCCTTTATAAATTTATGGTAGCTAGTAATGTGGCTGTAAAACAGGCGGATTTAACTGTTTAGCATCAGCAGCGTTTATGTTTATTTCTACTTGGAAGAAATAAGTAAAAGACAGATGTGTGTTTCCTTGTTTTTTTTATTTTGTATCTGAAAGGTAGTGATGCTCTCTTAACGATAAATACCATCTGTGGAGTTTAAAACTGAAGCCATGCAGAGCAGAGCAGCGCAGCACAGCTTTGTTGTTTCCTGACCTGGGTGTCATCGTCATGTCTTTGACTGTGTGAATTGAAACTACTGTGGATGGAGAAGCTCCAGTAAGAGAGCACTTATACTGCTTTCTTAACAGATTGTTTCTTGAAAGTACTTGAGCGTACTAGCTGCTGTAGACAGGTGACCCTCTTCACAAACAATATGCCTGATACCATGTCTCACATTATCAGCCCTCAAGCAAACTGGGCTCAATAAACTATTATTGTGTTGCGGATACTTGATCCGTTCCTCGCATTATTTCTAGCTTCCCCAGCGTTTGACTCTTCAACAGCTGCACTATTTTACAGATGATAGTCTATTGATCAGTTCAAAACTTTGAATTTCATTAAAAAGCAGTCAATACTTAATTTCCACTGCTTGCTGCACACAGTGCAGGAATGGCTTTTTGCTGGAGTTATGCACTAGTTGTCTCAGGAAAGATTTTTTTTTTTTGGTACCACATTTCACATTTGCACCTTCAGAATATCAACCCAGGAGGCAGAGAGCCTTTAGTATGTATTTAGCTCTAGATATCTGTTCTGTCTGGGCCCATTTAGCTGCCAGCAAGCCTTTTAACTCCTCTGGCAATGGCAAGTTGCTTGGGGGGGAATGGAAGGACTAAAATGATGCCAATAGAAATATATCTCTTAGAAATCATGCTTTGTTCTGTTACAGACACTTAAATCTGTAACAGTGCTGCATCTCATTTAAATTGTCTTGATAAAGTAGAATATCCTACACGATGTCTGGTCCAACACATGTATTTGTTTGTGGCAAAAAGGAAAAATATAACACAGCATGAGAAAGCCTTGAAAAGTCATGAGAAATAAGGTTTATGTTAAAATGCTGAACTCACTGAGAAAGAATGTCTAATCAATGCGCCTGTTTTATTCAAAAGGGGTTTTACGTCCTATCTTCCTACACAGGAGATGTCTTTCATGAGCTATTATTCATCGTCATTGTAAAACTGCAACCTTCCTAAACACAGTTGAGTGTGTCACGTTTCCCTGCATCACTGAAGTAGTGTGTGTACAACCTGAGTTCTGTAAAAAAGGCTATTAGATCAGTGCCACTCACCCTTTCCCCATTTACAAATGGGCAATCGTCCAACATTATAATCATATAATCAGAAGCATGTCACTGTGTCCTTATCCATCACAACCTCAGGCCAACTCTGTTTTCATGTCTCTTACCCAGGATACATACAGGATTACATCACACCATCTGTATACCAGGGGGAGAAGAAGATGGAGCATAAGTTGGCTTCACCGGTGTCAGACCCCCTGTACACCCAGGTGAGCAGCGGAGAGGAGTACTGTGACCCCGACCTGAAGCACCCCGACAGCCCCCAGTCTGGCATGACAGCGAGCGGCTTCTATACTGGTGAATCGGAGGCACTGGCCGAGGGTTACACCATGGATGCCTTCTTCATCTCAGACGGGCGCTCGAGGCGGAAGGGAGATGGGGAGAGTCGTGGGGGAGGTTCGAGAAGCAGCAGTGCAAACGGTGGGGTTCAGGAGAGGGGAGCTGGGGTGCCTCGCCACACCTGCAATGAGTGTGGCAAGACGTACGCCACCTCCTCCAACCTGAGCAGACACAAGCAGACGCACCGCAGCCTGGATAGCAAGATGGCCCGCAAGTGTCCTACCTGTAGTAAAGTGTACGTTTCCATGCCGGCGTTGGCAATGCACATCCTCACCCACGACCTCAAGCACAAGTGCGACGTGTGCAGCAAGGCCTTCAGTCGGCCGTGGCTGTTGCAAGGTCACATGCGCTCCCACACGGGGGAGAAGCCCTTTGCCTGCGCCCATTGTGGCAAAGCCTTTGCTGACCGTTCAAACCTCCGCGCCCACATGCAAACACACTCTGCCTTCAAGCACTACAGATGCAAGCGCTGCAATAAGACCTTCGCTCTCAAGTCCTACCTGAACAAGCACTATGAGTCAGCTTGCTTCAAGGGCTCTGCAGACGAAGATGACTCTGGATCAGAAAACTAACCACGAGGAAGAAGCTTAATTTTGAACCCTTGTTGTAGGTTCACAACCAATAACCCTGTTCACTCTGCCCTCCATGCCTTTTTTCTTCCCTTTTTTTAGAAAGCAATATTTTCACTGAGATTACGTGAAGAAACTAATGAATATGGCAAAGACAATTTCAAAAGATGCTGGATTTTTTTCCCTGCACAGTAGCTAATCGTCCACAGAAACATACAATCAAACAACCTTCCCCCAAATAGAGACTGTAGATGATAGTTGTACACATTTCAGCAACATGTGCTCACATGGATGTGGGCACATGTAAGCACACTCACATACACATGGACAGTCACACACACACACACACACACACAATAACGCACTCATGTACGCACATCCACACCCACATAAACACACACAAACACAATTATATATGAGGCCTGGCATGTGAATTTTTATCAATGACTATAATGATATTGATATCAATAGTAATAATATTTAGATTCCTGATATTTTATAGGAAATAGTAATGAAAAAAAAATGGAAAAAAAAAATCATAAAAAAGGACTAACAGTGTTCTTTTGTTTTTTTAGAGACAAAATGACCTCTTGTATTTTTATGCTGCTTTTTATTTGCTAAGAATTGAATTCTTTTGCAACTGCCAACATGAACTTTTTATGAAAATGTGAACTATGACAGTATTTGCAAAAAAGGGAGATCGTTTTAAAAGGTTAAAAAAAGACAACCCCCCTTTTTTTCCACACCAGTGTTTTAATTCAACGGATGTTATTTTTTTATTTGATTTTTCTAAATTTATTTTTTTGTGCTTATTATTCCTTGTTGATCAAAATAATCTTTGTAACTGTGGGTAAAAAAAAAAAGAAGCTAATTTTAAATAAGCTATAAAAGTTCATAACTCATTTAATTCAATTCTGCAAGAGCAGTGATTTTGAAAAGTTGGCCTGTTGAACAGGTCATCACTCACTCCATCGGATCTAATTCATAGTCTCATCCTGATGTACAGACTTGGACAAAAACACTGAGAACCAGACCAAATGATCTAATAAGTGCCATGTGCGGTTGACTCGTTTATAGCAATGAAAACTTTAGTTGTTCTTCCTCCACCATGGTGGCTTGCATAAACTTTGCTGCCTTTATGGTGCATCTTCCGATTTTAAGCAATCTCCAGCCAGTATTTGAGGTGCTCCCCCCTCCACCAGTATTACCTCAGAGTAAAGGTATAGACTCACACACCCTCAGTTACAAAGTGACAGTGAAATTTTTATGTTTTGTCTGTTTTATATGTCGCTAAAAGCTACGCCCATGTTTTAGATGCATACCATCTATTTATCATGTAAATACTTTATTTATCTTCCTATTTATCTATTTATTTATTAATTTATTTATTCACCCTATTTTGTGTATTTATTGAAGACTCGCTTATTTATCATGTATTTATTTATTGCTCATGATTTTGAAAAAAACGAACATCCATTGACCTTGTAAGATGCTGCTGATCTTCAAAGAAAAATGTTTATATGCATGAAAACTGTAGAAAGTCCGAGGGACTTAGTTTTTAAAGAGGAACAATGTACAGTAGCAGTGCTAGAAAACTTCCAACAAATGAATGCTAAAGTATTTTTTTGATTTCGTGGCAATAACTATGACTGACAAAGCAATTGACATGTAAAACAATTACAGCTGTTCTGTTTTAAATAAACTTAGGGCAATAAAAAGAAACCATGAGAACAAAACATGAAAATACTGCTTATCTTGCTGTTTCCCCAAAAGCCCACCACCTCCATTGGACTGATTCTTAGTCCCTTTTTTGTCTTTAAATCTAATAATTCTCAGATGTGATTGGCAGTAATATGAATGTATCCTTACAAATGTAAAATACAACTTCCAGCTGAAGTTGAGGCACAAGAGCAATAATGATCATGATAAACTATAATCAAATCGAAAACTGATTTAAGTGTCAATTTGCTTGAAAAAGGCAACCTAACTTAGCATTAACATTTTGATCTTTTGTTTTAACAAGCAACTCTCATTTAGGTAACAGATACATTTATAACACATCCCAAATCTGTCAATAGTTTAAGCAAGTCCCTGAAGTATCATCAGGACACTTTGGTCTTATCCTAACCAGCACTGTTTAAAAAAAACACGCAGTTATTCATTTGTCCCGCATCCCTCCCCCTCCCCACCAGACCATCCTCATCCTGTCCTAACTGCCTCTAAACAGACGCAGCGAGGATGAGATGTGCTGAAGTGGGATTGGCGGAGGGTGGCGGAGTGTGGGAGGATAACAGGTGTTTGTAGACAGACTGCAGATAGGGAGCGTAATTGAGTCGGTGAGCGACCTCCAAGGGGAAGGTCAAGCACCAGCAGGCAAATGCACTGTCAGCTATTTGCATATTCCTAATGGAAGGCACTGTCGCAATGAACGCTGAGCTCACCCTAAAAAACAAAAACACCAAACCGAGGAGAAAAGAGAGCTGCTGCTCTGTTTGCTTATCCTTTCCTTTCAGTTTTTTGTTGTTTTCTTTTGTTTTTAACCATCATCATGTCTACTGCTACAGCTGAATCTCTGCATGAGAGCAACCAAACCACCTGTCTCCTGATTAACTTGCAGAGCACACAGTGTGGCATGTTGCGGGACATTTAAACAAAGGCAAAAAATCCGAACTACCAAAAGATTATTTTGTTTTTTATTTTACTGTGTGAAATTAATATAATGTATCTCCAAATCCTGAAAGTTTTTTTCTAATAAGCTTGAAAAAAAGGCACTGATATCATTAAAATTATCAACTGGAAAAGCACTGTACCAAGTAGGCTTGTAATTAAAACTGGCAGATTTGCAGATCTTCCCAGAAATGGAGGCACAATTTGATTGCATTTAGATGTAGGGAAACATTGTTCCTCTTTGATGATTTTGTAAATATAGTTGTAAATACATCACAGCAATAATATGACAATGCATGTAGACATTTAATTGCTCTTTTTCTATTCATGCTGTCTTTTTTTTCTATTTAAAAAAGACGAATACAGGTACCAACTGCAGTCTGGGTGGCCATGCGAATCAGGGAGTGTCTTGATTAAGAAGCTATTTGTTCTAAGTTAGAAAAAAAAATCTTCCAACTCTGTGTATTCTCAAAGATTTGATAATGTTCTTTATGATTTTTCTGTTGTTCTTTTCTATTTTATTTATGTGCCCGGCTTGGCTGCGCAATGAAAAAGTGCCAAAAAGTATGATTTCCATGACAAAAGCCTTCAACATATGGTTGGCTGCTTGAAACCTTCCATATGGTCCTCAAAGAAAAAAACACTGATTAAGATTTTCCATTTTCTTTCTCATTCTGTCTCTTTCCCTCTCTTTCTCTTTCTCTTTCTCTCTCTCTCTGTTCCAGCCGAGTATGAAGAAACTTAAGCCATGATTGCTGAGGGGTGTTTTGATTTATCCTATTCTGCTCCAATTAATATTGATGACAACAATAGCAATGATAACATTAATAAAAACAATAGCACAAGGAAAACTTTATGTCCACTTGTATTTCTTTCAGAATTTGAATTTTAGCGTGATCCTCTTGGATTTATTCATGTTTTTTAATTCTATTTTTATCTTTGCATACACCTACGTATCCTGGATATGTTCACACTTAGAAAATTATGAGTCTGGTCTCAGTTTTGAGTAGCCCTTGATCAACATTAGCACAGTGGGTAATTATACTTAGACAGTAATGATCAGCTGCAGCCTCCTCTGTCAATGTTTGCATGATTTTATGAGCTTTACTGTCAGTTTTTAACTTTTCATTGCACTGCTCTGAAGCAGGAAAAGAAAACAATGTCCTTAGTTTTTCACAGCAGCTGAGAGCGGCAACAGTTCGAGGACCTGACAACCCCAATATAGCTTTGAATAAGAGTTCTTGAGATGTTGGCGTTCTCAAAAGCGGAGGCATCTGTTCCACCACTATTAAGCCCTTCCTGGTCATTAAATTTTAATGGAACATTGATTTTATTCTGGAACTACTCTTCCTGAGTGACTGAATAGCCAGAGAAAAATATGGAAGAAAATAAAAATGAATCATGACAGCGGACAGGGATTATTATTCTGGGGCTTTTCTTGATTGGTTTCCAGGGAATATACAACACTTGAATTCAATCGCTTGTGTCCTTCAGTGTCCTCCAGCAGCACAGCAGCAGTATAATGAGACAGCAGGCAGAGCAGAGCCAGGACACAGTGCTGCACACCTCTTTCTTCAATGAGAGGAAGACGTGATCACGCTTACTGTTGCTTTTATACTGAGCAAGCTGCTCAAGTTTAGCAAAACAAGTTGTCACTTTTTGTTTTGGCATGTTGACTGACATGCAGCCGACGGTGAAGAATCTCAGGATGTTGCAGACCACCGCTCATCAACATTCATGTGCAGTGCTCACTCAAACTTTACCCCAGCAGATGTTGTCCCTTATCAGGTTTTATGATGAAAGTAAATAACTGATTTCATTACATGGCAATGGACTGTAAAATGGGGACCCATGGAATCCAATTACATCACCCGTGGGTGTGCTGTGTGTGCAACAACAATCAGCACAGGTAGGCAGGTAGGGCGACCGTGGCCCTGCATACATATACCCACTACACTCTACAGAGCAGCACAGCAGCCAGCGCCTCCCACAGCCACTCACACTCAGAGCACATCAGGTAAATTATTAAAAACAACCTGCAAAATTGAGCATGCTACACTCACACTTCAAAGATATTGACTTGAGAGCATCTTCTGAGAGACTGGTGGAGAGAAAATATAAGTGCCTTGTGCTCTGATGGGGTGAGGGGTTACCACAAGGTTACTGCACAAACCTGGAGCAGCAAACACACCTATTAAGCTAACTGAAGATGCATTCATATACATATATATATACATATTATTAATATGCACATTATATTATACATATTATATATATTATAAATTTATTTATCAAAAATAAATTATATATATACATATAATTTATTTTTTATTTGTGTTAGCACCCTTGCTTTCAGCTTCAATGGAGCCTCATATATATATATATATATATATGTATTATTATACTATACATGACATGACAAAGTAGTTTTGTTGCAGCTGCTGCAGCTCAGTTATTTTCCCCGTTTTGTTAACCATCAAATACTTGCTGTCTTTACTTCTTGTTCATCTGGCGCCCTCTGTTGGCTGATCACCGACTGTCAGCATTGGCAAAACGACAGGAAAACAGTCTTTGTGTAGTAATGAGAGAACTATAAGTCTGGATACTGGAGTTTAGTACAGAGTTCTTCAATCCAGCTGGCCTGCGTTCGAGTCCTGGTTTGTGGTCTTTATGCAATTTCTCATCTCCCTATCTTACTTTCACTTACAGAAAAAGTCCACTAGCCCTTCCGAAATCCTTAAAAAAAAAAAAAAAAATTAAAAAAGGAATTGCTTACTACATGTAGCACAGTGTAACCAGTCTAAACTGTCTCTCAATAAGAGGTTAGCAGAATCGTCCAGTTCACCCAGTCAGGACCAACCAACTGTAACTGTCCCTTTAAGAGCTAACAGTTTGTCATTTCATACTCTGCATCACAGAAGAGATGCTCATTAAAAGCGCTTCAATTCCTCACTGTTTCATCAAGTGAGACTGCCAAGCTCTTTAACTCAGTGTTCTTGATGTTTGTGCTGTTTGTGTAAAACCCATCTGTTTCCTCGCCTCTCTGTTGGCAGAGGGTCCACCTCATCCGTATGCTTCTCTTTTTGAAGTCATGTCAAAATCTAATTTTTATGCATCTAAGATATCCAACTTGTCATCAGCACTCAGGCAAAAGTCAAGGAGGGCACTCCTTAAATAGCTCCTCTTTTTTTCTCTCTCTCCTTCATATACAATGCACGAAGAAAAGAAACAAGGATGGCAACGGATTTACAGCCAGCAGGTTTTACAATATGAGCTGTGATCATTAGCTGATTAAACGACCAACAGAGGATTAAACAGTGCTATTTTAAAGATTTACATGGAATGAATTGCAGTTGATGAATCACAATCATTAGTTCCTGCGTCTTAAAAATGACGATTATACATAATTTCTGTCACTCTTTTAATTAAAAGACATTTTACATTACTTTTCTTTTATTCTTACCTTTTATACATAAAATAAAACGAGAAAAGTATATGCTGATTAGCAGTTAATAGAAATAATTATCAATTTCCATCCTCATGATTTAACATTATTTCAACAATTCTTATGAGGCTCTCAGTGTTTATATTTTAGCCTAAACTGCTTTAAAAAATCCCATTGTGCTCCAGGTATATGTGTAAGGTTAATGAACAGAAATATGTGCAAATGGGAAGAAAAAGCACCACTTGTTCCCCCCTCTGGATTAGATATGGGAAAGAAAATTTATTTCAAGGCAAGCAAAGACCATTAAACAGAAATCTCATTTTGAGAAGCCGTGCTAGAAGGAGATAGCACAGAAAATAATTTCATAGATTTAGGCTGCAAGAGCCATCAATGAATAATCAACATCACAGCCCAAATCAGTCACACGGCAGCATCCGCTGATGCTAAATCGTGCTATGATTTCACACACCTCGTCCAGCACAAAGCTATAGTTTGAAGACAGGAAATCAGCATCAGAATAATTATCACTTTAAAAGCACGTCAACGTGTTAAAAGAGAAAGGAAACAGAAAGAGAGAGAAGGCATAAATAAATATAGCTCCCTTCCCTGTCGAAAAACTGGCAGGTAATTTTCTCCAGCTGCTCCAAGTGTGACAATCCCACGGGGACCAAAATCTAATATTAACAGCAAATCATTATGTAGGAACTGTTCTTCCATGACCTGCTGATGTACCTGTGTGACTGACTCAATTTGAGTAATTGAGATATGTTAGCAACAAGAATAAAGTCCTGCTGTGACAGCAGAGGGTCATGCAGAGTGTAGTGGGACTCCAAACACACCTCAGCAATGGAGATAATTTGCATGGCTATATGCTTTGACTGACAAGGCTTCTTTATATCATGTGATGCCTGTTTCTTTTGGTGTTTGATGAGGTGGCTCTTGAACGCAATCAAAGCAGGAACTTGATTATGCTTTACAGAAAAAATGTCACAGGAGGATATGTCTGCCCTTACAATACTGTAATTGTCCATACAAGAACTTGAAATCATGCGGCCAAATATAAGCAACAACTGTGAGAAAATATAAGCTGATCATTGCACTTCACAATGAAGCCAAATTTTTGGTGCATTTCTTGGCATCTGAGCTACTAAATAAAATTTGTTCCGCTTGTTCTACATATTGTTATCCCTGTTAATGATAAACTATATATAGACCTCCTTCATGTTGTAACCTATCCCCTTGTGACCAATTAATCAGCATAAACGGCGCTGCCATTGTAGTTCAAAGAATTTGTAATAATTCAAAATAATGGTCCTACTCTCTTGTCCAAGAAATTATTTTTTAATTGTCTAATTAAAAGATGCTGTAGTTGTGGGTTGGAGAAAACAACAATACTTCTATATCTGCACGACTGCCACATATCTTTGAAGCTTTCCACTTACCTGTGCAAAGCTGTGAGCCCAGATGTCCTTTTTTTTTCTTTTTCTTCTTCTTTTTTGTAACCCCAGCAACCAAGCTGTTTCTTTGAAATCCCTGCAAAAATAGAATACCACCAAGTTGTTTACTTTGAAGAAGGAAGCCTATGACACGCAACAGTCAGCAATGCAAACCAGTGGCTTCATTAAAAGGTAGTGCCTGCAAAGGATTCTGGCTTTTAAACAGTATAGATAATTGCTGGGAGGAATTTTGATTAGAAACATATTGGCCATGATGTGTTCAACATGTAGGACTGCATGCACATCTTCATCAATAAATACTCAATAAAATGTATATATGTAGTTGGCAGTTCTTTCACACATTTCACTCCATCTGTAATAAATCTTTCTAGATTTCTGTCAACGAAATTGTACAAACCAAAAATATAAAACATAACTTTAGGCAGCTGTTTGTTTTTCCTTTGAATTATATTAGTGAAATATTAAAAAAAATAAGGCAGTAAGAAATATTTAATTTAAACTCATATGTGAATACGTATTAAACAACTTGTGAACAATAAAGGACGTAAATCGCGTTATTTCTATCAAAAGGCTAACTAGCTTACTAGATTTAAAGCTAATTAACACCGTTGTTAGCTGGTCTATATCTTTTAATTATCACTCCTCCAAATTTAATAACAATAAATTATCTGTAGATTTAAATGGAAATGAAATCAATTCATTTTACGTAAAGTAAACTAAGTTTATTACTCACTTAAAGCATATAAGGCCCAGTCCCAATATTCGCACTTCCACCAGGTGCACACTTCATAGAGTACCATAGGGTGTAGTGTGGGTATTGGTACGCGGCCTAAGTCAGTGCATTTTCTTACACATAAATGTGGTTCAAACAGGGCTGTGACAGGGCGTGGTCTTATTGTGATTGACAGTTACCATGGCCAATCAAATCTTTACGTTGGCATCCCCACGCAGTCCGAGTACGACAAGGAAGTTCAGAAAGTACAACAATACAGCAGCAGAGTACCACAAACAGGTAAATGTTTCGTTTGTGGCAGGGTAGAAATACACTATTAAAACAAGTGTTATCAAAAAAAAGCGTGAAAATGTCCACTGAGTGTGCTGCGGCGGACACCAGCGACAACAGGTCGATTCACTCAGACAACATTGAAGAGGTTCACAACATCCCTCTACAGCTCATCATTAGGCCGTTTCCTCCGGTACTGGACGAGCAGAAGGTCCAGAGTCTGATGGACACAGTAAAGGTGAAAAAAAAAGAAAAATTCAGTCCTTGCATCTGCACGAGAATAAATCTGTGTTTTTAAGGTTAATACAGGAAATACGTTCCTGTAAGTGTGCTCTGAATTGTTCAAATTAGGCAACAGCAAACACAACACCCTCACAGTGCTCTCAGTTTTTCTGGGGCTCGATGCAGAGCTGGGCAGGGTTTTTAAGAAACTACACCTTAACAAGTATAATACCTGGTAATGGGTATAAGCTGTGTTTACTTCTCAAGTCATACTGTATTTATATATTTCTACATTTATTGAAATGCACTCCAAATACACTTCACAAAAAGTAATAACATTTGTGTTTAGTTGATTATTTTTCTCCTTTTATAATACAATTTAATGTTGTGTTATACATAATTGGAAAGTCTAATTAGTCATTTTTACGAGGTATTACTTGGTGATGCCAAGCTGTTCTGGCTGCATTTGGATCTTCCACGAGCTACTGACGTCCCTGACAGTGTAAAAAGAGAAAAAAAGTGTAAAATTGGCCAGTATGTGTTTTTTTTTCTTCTTTCTCTCTCTCCTCTTATTACTGTCAGAGAGTACAATCATCCAATCCACCAAGCAACTCAAAACAATATCAACAGGAGAATATTGCAGGGGGTTTGGGCACAATTTTGGGGACACAACCCATACATTTAGATGTGTCGCTCATTCCACAGAAGCACAATCCTTACAAGTTATACCTCAATGTAAAGGTGTCTAAAGAGGCTTACCAACTATGTATAATACAACACCAGCTGGTATTATTAAAGGAAAAATAATCATTCACATGCACATTTTTTTACTTTTTGGGTCAAGTTTCTTTATTAGCAGGCAACACTGATAATACAGATGTTAATGTGTAACAATGATACACAACTTTGCAAAGAAGGTTTGTTTTCTACACTACTTAATTATGATATTCATGCAAGAAATAATGTGGTCATTTTGTGTCAATCACTGCTGCCATCATTTTACTATAGTCATAATATCTAGTGCATTGTTTATGCAAAACAATAAACAAATGGTTTTGTAAGTTTGTGAACATGTATGTTAATTTAACCTCCAGACCTTTTTTTTTGTAACACTTTGTATTACAAACCTGGTCCTTTCAGGAGACTACGGACATCAGCATTGTTCCTCCTATTGATGTGCTCTGGATCAAAGGAAGAGAGGGAGGAAACTACTACTACTCGTTCGGAGGCTGTCACAGGTTTGCTGCATATCAGAGGTTGGACATGCCCGTCATTCCAGCGAAGATCATCAGATCAAACATCTCAGACCTCAGAACTTACCTGGGAGCTTCAACACCTGATCTGCGGTGATGCAGAGAAAGCTTGGTGTGTTTTTTGTTTGTTTTCTTTGACAGATTTAGCCCAAATGGATCTCACAGTGTGACTGCCAGACGCAGCTGGTCACTGCAGGGCAGAGGATTTACCAACAGGGGGCAGTATAACTGTTTGCGCCATTACATTGTCACGTGAAGCTGCTTGAATCTAATTGGGATTTTACTCATTTTCCATATTTATACAGCAGGTGTTGACCATTTGTTTTAACCCTCAGATCACAGTTGTAAACTGCTCCTAGAAATAATTCAAATGATTGTTTTCTTTAATCTCTCCCACATTTGAAAATATGACAATGGATATTTATTAGATTACATGTGCAAGATGGCTTTAGACTCTACAGAAGATGTGGTTGTAAATGTGAAAAACTTTTTCACAACTAACATTTTGACTTTTATTGTAAAAAAAAACCCCACAGGTGATGCCATTAATTTGAAGGATTTCTCTGTTTTAGTGCCTCAGTAAGACATGTCAGTGAGCCTGCACACACAGACAGCAACAGCCTAAAACTAAGGCAGATAAATGAAAATGAGCTGACATTTCTATTATAATTTTAACATGTTTTTTTTTTGTTTTTTTACTGTGACTCATGAAAACTTTGCTACTACCCCCAGTGCATTTTTCTTTATTTGCACCTGGGTGTATTGAGGGAATTTAAGAGTTATTCTAACTGTATGTTGAAGCTGTCTTTTATTTATTTATTTTTTACCTTGGTATCATTTGTAGAGCATCAGAGTATCAGGACAAAATGGTGATATTTATTAGGAAAACATTCCAGTAACAGCACTAATAAATGAGCTCTTCCCTCTCAGCCCTTGATTAAAATCTCAGCAGTTTTGGTGGCAGACGGCACCCAGATATTCTCCCACTTTGTTCACACACAGTCAACTTTGATTAGGATTTTCCAGACAGCAAACAAGCCGCTAGTCAAGATGGTTTGTGGGTGAAGTCTGATGTTCGGATAACATCAGGCTGACAAAATGCAAGATGTCAGTGAGTCTTGCAGAATTATCCCAATCTGCCTGTTGTCAGTCTACCACTCTTGTTCTTTCCCAAAAAGAGCCTTCCTGTAAGTTTCCAGACAAAGACAGAAATGAAATTGAATCATACAAGCGTTTTCTAAATCATTACTAACCATGTAAAAATGCTATGATTAATGTCTTACTTTAAATGCTGTGGCTCCTGATGCATTTAAGAGCAAATTCTTGTCTCTTACAGTAAATGACCAGATTAATCTCAGTAAATGTGTAAAGATATTACCCAACACCTTGTTTGTTTTTGTTTCTGACCTTCAGACTGCTTTAGCTTACTAAATCAAGTCAGACAGCAGTTCCCCTGCCTCTGTCTTGGAGGAAGGAACTGCAGTTTTACGGAATAATTTAGGTAAAATATAGACGAGGCCTTTCCGACATCAGCGCCTTCACAATGCAAAGTCTGAGCTGTTTGACGATGTCCCTTTGTGGCCATTGAGGAAATGAAGGGCGACCCGGAGCCACTTTTACCGACCAGCCCTAAAGGACTCTAAATTTCTCCTCTGAATCGTCGCGTGTGAGAAGGTTTCCTGTAGCTCACTCACTGTCTGGAAGTAACCATATCCTCAAAGGAGTTTTGACACGCAATACTGGTATGAAAAAATGCATTGCACCTGTTGCTTCTAGAAGAGCTTTTCATGGGTGTTTTTGCATGCTTTATCTTTGAGGATTTAAAAAAGACCAAGGGGGAGGGGTGTTGGAGGCTAAGAGGGGGAACTGTCTTCTTTTTTTCTTTTCACAAATAGTCCATTTATTACTTATTTTATTAATCTCAATTAAAGGTTTGATGAGTTCATGTTTGTTTTAAGTCTCATATTTCCTTGATATCCTCAGCTTTATGACCTGTAGATGCAAACATTTCTGTATAGGGAAATACCCTAAAGTTCTTATTGATCCAAATAATGCACATCAAACAAGTTATGGGAGCACAGCTTTGAAAAAATAAATTTTTTTTCTTTTGAATAAGATCTATCGCTTTTAGCGTTGAATAAGTTTAAACTCACTTTAACTTTAGAGATTTATTTCCTCTGATATTGAACACTATAGCTATGTAAGAGGAAAAAAGAAGAAGGTATTACCAAGATAAATACCCAAAATGGATCTCATTAAAATAAGGATTTTTTTTGTGTGATTGTTGTAACTTTATTGTGACTTTTGATAGAGAAAAATTAAAACAAAGCTGATTGGTATTCACATTTTCTTTGTAATGAGCGTGAAGTAAAAATGCTTCTGACAGTACTTTCAAGGGTACATTTCTTTTTATTTATTTGTGTATTTACTATTTTTAAGCTCTAAAAATCAAGTCAACCTGTAAGCGAGACATTTTAGCCTGATTTTTATTTTCTGAAAAAGTGAAGTTAAAAGCCCGTTCAGACCTTCAAAGTCAAATAACAATTATATGATTTTGAAACACAGATTAAAGATAAGAGCAGAGTTCGCCTCAAACTCGGAGATCATTTGTGAGTAGTGTCACACATTAGTCATCTTACATCTGTCTCATGTTGTTTGTTGGGATTTAGAATCTTCTCTGGTTAAATCGATCCACATCACAAAGACCACCATTTGTCTTTTCCTTGACTTTATCTGGTGATTACTCAAGCCTTAACAAGCAAACCCTCCCACAGACATCTGCAGATAAATTACTCATCAGATCATCTCTGTTGTCACAGATTTCTTTCATTTTTGCCATCCCACTCCTTGTTAGAAATACATTTTTTAAACAAAATGACGGGTTATTATCATTTTGCTCCCTTTATACAGACCAAACTGCATATTTTACAATAGACAAATGTGCCTTTTTTTTCCATGAGGTGCATTTATAAAGTTGTCTTGCTCTAAAAAGCAATCGGGTGGCAAATTTTATTATTAATCTTCTGCAAAGTTTGTATACATTAAAAATGAAAGCGGAAAAAAGATCTATGGTTAGCCAGCTCACCCATTTGTTCCACTTTGTTCCAGTCAAATCCTCTCAAAGGGTTTTAGCTTTAGTTGTTTGAGTCGATGAGGATTTCTCACAGCTTTCTTTCCGGAATTCTCTCAGACTTCTGGTGGCTGCAGGCGTGTAATTTGTGCCAGATTTGCAATGCCTTGTCCAGCCTCTGACCTTACCGCAGTGAGGCATTGTGCGTGGATCTTCCTCTTTCTGCAGCTCTGTAAAAGTAAACTTGGATATAATAGAAATAGGAAATATTTGGCACACAGGCTTCAAACTTGTACTCTGGCTCTGTTGGCATGTTCACTGGAAAATCTTTAATGATCGGCCCTGCCAAGCAGAGTTTGCCCCATTAAAAAATGCCTGACTGATTAGAAGGCATTGTCTATCGTTAATCATAATAAACTTCACTGCTTTGTCCTTTAATGTCACTGTTTGCTTTAAGGTGGAGGCAAAGCCAAAGTGTCTGTTGTGGCTTCATTAGGTCTTAAATAGGGTTTAAAACCAGGAGAAAATTTAGATGATGCAAAAACAACAAAAAAAAAGCTTTCTCTGCTTTTTAATCACTCATTCTGAAGTGATAATAGTGCTATATATTATATATGAATTGTTTTCAAATCAAGTGTAACTTAGAAGTTGCTTTTCTATATATAAACAAGAGTAAAACTTATCTATATAGATGTTTATATGTAAATACATACACTACTTAGAAAAAGTTAGGGATATCTGGCTTTTTGTATGTCAGAATGAACGTAAAATCCACCATAACCTTTACAGATTAATTTAATTGGACCTGCTCAAATACATGTTTAAGTAATTATTAGAAAACACGCTTGTCTCTAACAAGATGATTAACCACAAACCCATTTTTTCCTGCATTAAATAATTTCATTTTTTGAATGTATGAATTATTCTGGTAAAACGGCACAGCAGGCCTACAGTTTATAGCCAACATGACCCAAACAAAAAATTAAGTAATATTTATTTATATAGAGCTTATTGCATATAAAAATCAAAAAGTGCTTTACAATAAAATCCATGAGAACATTAAATCATAAAATCCGAGTATAAAATACCAAAAATATTTTTTATTAAAGGGTGTACACCAGCAACAACAGGTTAATCATAGGCAGATTTAAACAAGTGTGTCTTAAGCTGAGGCGGTTGCATGAGACAGACAACTGGTTCTGGTTGTCTCAAGTGCACTTGAGGTGGTGTGGATGTGGATAAGATCTGAGAGATACATGTCTGCTTGTCCATGTGGATCCCCGTATGTGAAGGTGAGTAATTTAAATGTAATCCTGGGTGACTGCAAGCCGGTGTAGCGAGTGGAGCTACGGGTGACATGAGAATGTCAATCAAGACTAAAAAGTTGTTTTTTTTCGGGGTCTATTTGAGTTAAAATGTGTATTTAGCACCACAGGAAAGTGAGTCTGTGATCAGTCCTAAATAAACTAGAGTGTACTGTATGTTGTTTGTAATGGAGGAAAATGTAACATGGTCCAACAGCGGTGACCTGACTGATGTGTTTTTAATAGGCTTTGGACAACAATGGAGCTCCATGTCAGAGAGGAACACATCTGTGGATACACACACAGTTGTTGTTTAGGTGGATCTGTTCATTGTGGATTTTCTGGATTAAAAGTCAAAAGGTCAGCACCTGACACTCTTTTTAATGATTATTATAATTTTTATTTCTCCAAAACAAACCTTCAGGCTGCAGCTCTAGGACTGTGTGGCCAGATGAACAAAAAAGCGAGACAAAGAATTTCCATATGGAGGAAAAGTAGAAGCAAAACTTCTTTATAACAATAAGCCTGTCATCCTGAAATTTTCTAATCTGTTCCAAAAATGTAAAACTACAGAAATGCATTAAATCCGTGAAGTCTTTTTTCCGGAGGCAGCATTTGCTACAGAAATGAGGCTGGGCACATCATATCCGCTTTGTGCTGATATGACTACTGCATGTGTCTGTAGGTACCTACAACAGCAGGGAGGGATAAGGCAGCATACAGGTCAGCAGAAAGGACAAGCTCATTCCACACAACATGCTCACTTGTAAAGCTGTGGTAAATGCTGTGGAATACGCGCTGACACGTTCATACGCCGTCTCCACTGCTGATGATCCGGAGATTTTACTGTTTGGAAAATTTCTGCAGGAAGTCTGGAGTAAATGTTGCAGACATTTGCATTCTCACATACCACCACCCCTAGAGCGTCTCTAAAACATTTCAGGTCTGCATTAGACGTGTAAAAGCAACTATATGGAGGTTCTTCCCTGCAATCATTAAAAATGATCTATATTTTCTGTCCTTTAGTGAAAAGCCATTTAAAAATGGTAAAATAAAATAAAAAACCCCATCAAACTGAAGATGGGGATTCAGTCTTTACTACATAATACATATGCCACCAGATTTGCAGTAAGAAAAAAGATGACCTATTAGGAACTCAAACTTACACCTCAACAATTACTAAGCACATTCCCATTTGCTGAACTCACCAGCCAGCCCATTAGAAAAGTATGTTTGTACTGGGAATTTATATTGCTGATACTGGAAGCCTTTGAGTCATGTTCTGTCTTAGACCAGCAAAGCCTGACTGGGACAGCATGCACATGTGTACCAAACCATATAACAATGAATCCAACAGTTTTCAAACCTTATTGAGGTACAATCACTAGCCACTGGACAACCATACTCCTTGTTCATCTCCTGTGATTATACAGTTCTGTACGAACTCAGTGGATGCACATGCTGAACAGTAAAACATGCATCTAACAGTGTAGACGTAATAAACTTTCCTCTCTGGTTCAGGCAGCTGCTGTTCTCGCAGACCTTTGCAGCACAACAGCATGGACCTCAGCAGGTGGCTAAACCAACGTGCTTTTGCCTCATCAGGACAAACGGGTCTGCTTATTCCGGAGGAGTACTGCAGCATTTCATATATCCCTAAGAGAAGAGCACTGGTCTGGAACAAAACAAACAAAAAAATCTCTTTAGTGCCTAGTCAACATGCTTATAGCTCCACAGCCAGCCAGTATAACACCCAATAAGTTCCCAGCAAGAGTTCCTGATGAATTAACTATTCAGCAACAGAGACTTGCAGCATATTGTTGGCTCATTCTTGAGAGGATATGCACATCTTTAATTTCTTTTTTAAATGTATCACAGTAACTTTCATTTTTTTAGTATGTAACCTGCTTTTTGCCTTTAAATGAACTCAGATGTACAGGACTGTCTCAGAAAATTAGAATATTGTGATAAAGTTCTTTATTTCCTGTAATGCAATTAAAAAACATGAAAT
>JBAMHW010000015.1:5671646-5697296 GCA_037177495.1 Rhadinocentrus ornatus | reverse complement strand
GATCCACATGATGAGAGAGATCCACTCCCAGGACGGACAGGCTGTAGATGTGACCAGGACTGAAGGATGAAGTCCTTCTGCTAAGATAAGGGGAATGAGGAGATGCACCAGGTTAGAAGGGGGCACACACAAGGTGATATGGCTCCAGCTGTGGAAAACAGAACAGGTTCTTTAGAAGCACCAGAGTGGATCCAGCTAAGCACCAAACTAGCACCGTCTTTGGTTGAAAAGAGGCCTTAGTACCAACGTGGCCTGGTGGAACCAGCACAGCCTACCTGAGTGTTGTTGCTGACCATGTCCGTCCCTTCATGACCACAGTGTAGCATCTTCTGATGCTGCTTCCAGCAGAATAATGCACCATGTCACAAAGCTCAAATTTATCTTGCTGCTGGAAAATAAATTGAGGATTAACATAATTAATAAGCAATAATAATTATTTATCAAAATTTCTCTTCAGCATCATTATTCATTATTTTTCTTTCTTTTTTTTTTGCCATGACAGATTGAAGACCTCGTTCCTCTTTCAGCTTTGACCTGGAAACTAAACTGTCTGTTTTCTGAATGAAATCAATCAATATTTCGTGAAACTGTAATAAAACCAGAAGCTGGAGGTATTTCCATCTTCTTTCTTTGCTTCATGACAGATAATAATTTCCCACTAAGAGGTATCAGACTGTATATCTTTTATAAGCCTTGAGGATTTTCTTCAAAGGTGGCACACGCTTTCTCTTATTTAGTTTTCCTTTTTCTTCTGCAGACACGCTGGACATTGTCCAACACAACAAACCCAGAAATGGAGGAGATTATATCAGATTTAACATTTGAGTGTGTTGGTGATGCTAATCCTGTTTGGCTATGTAAAACTGCAGATTATATATACTGGGATGCTACGTGGAGAATCCAAACTTCAGGATTAGACGTTTCTGTGGAGCAGCATCACATCTGAATGGAAAGTTCAGAACTTCAGCTTTTCTTTTTAACTATGAACTCATCGGTTGAGTGAGACTGTTGAAGTTCACCGCTGATCCCAATTTCAGGCCTTTAAATCGATTCCTTCAGGATATTTTAAAGGTGTTTAGGTGAGAGAAAGTTAATGAAGATCTTTAGAAAAAGGCAGAGAAATGAAAGGTCTCTTGATAATCAGAGTTAGAGATGTGGCTGTGAATACTTTGCTCTTATTTAGATGCTGCTGTAGATTTCTATCCAAGTCTTTCAGTTTAACTCCTTTGAATTTATAAAGCACCAGCTCCTGAATCCAAACAAAAATCTTAAAAAGATTTCTTTTAAAACCATTTCAGAGCACTTCAGAAAACAGCGAAGCAGTTGGTTAGTCAGTGATTGTATGAGGCATATTGACCGAACCTGGAGCTTGTTTTTGTTTCTCTCACCAGTAAAGTGACGTGCAGACACTACCACTACTACTTGTTAGCACTTGAACAATGCCACGAGCACTCCGGCAGACCCTGAGCTGCACCTTCTGTTCGCTGTGATGGATCCTGACTGATTTAATTTTTTCTCTACAGTCCATAAAATTCATGAATAATTTACCACTCTTGCGTGTTTGGCATAGACTCTGTGGGACTGTTTCACAGCTGGTGATATTTGTAACAACACAATACCTCAAGGACAGGTTTTATGACATCAGGGACAGCAGACTCACTAAGGAAATGCAAAGAGACTTTAGGCCTGGGGCTACGAGGAGAATCTAAAAGCATGCGCTGCATAGATGAAACATGCTCGGTGGTCCAATGTTATTCCAGGAAGCTGAACTGTTGATCCAAGGCAGGATGGATCCATGCTTTCATGACGCTCCCACCAAATTCTAAACCTACCATCTGAATGCAGAGCTGAAATAGAGACGTATCAGACCAGCAACATTTCATCTTCCATCTTTTATTGTGTTGTTCTTACTCGCAGATGTAAGTCGCTTTGGATAAAAGCGTCTGCCAATTGACTGTAGAATAGAATAGAATAGAATAGAATAGAATAGAATAGAATAGAATAGAATAGAATAGAATCTTTCCTGTTGTCTTTCTATCATCTCCAACCAGTCGGCCCATTCTCCTCTGACCTCTGACATCAACCAGACATTCTGGTCCAGACTGCTGCTCACAGATCATTCAGACCATCTCTGGAGATGGTTGTGGGTGAAAATCCCAGTAACTACTCAGACCGACAACCGTGCCACGTCCCAGGTCACCTAAATCTTCTTTCTTCCTCATTCTGGTGCTCAGTTTGAACTTCAACAAGTCGTCTTTACCACGTCTACATGACTAGATGTGTTAAGTGGCTGATTAATGTAATTGGCTGATTAGTTACTGCAGATCACAAAGAAACTGAACGTAAAAAAAGTGTCAGGTGACTGTACACTACAATTAATCATGCTATATATTCATAATGATCTACATCATTTTGTATTTGCTGTGACTTATTAGGAAATGTGTTTGTTTGCATGTGTAGTTACAGGTTCCTGTCATTTTCTCACTGAGGGGAGCAATCAGGAGGATGTTCAGTCTCCTTAGTGGAGTCATGCTGTTTCTAAGCACAGCTGACAGGTACAGACTGGCTCCCCTAATCAAAAGGTCTGGAGGACAGAATAAAGGATAATGAGGTCAGGAAGGTAGGCTTCAAGTTTTCTGAATGCATTTAAGGCATATTACGTGCATTTGTCTCCTGCGTTGTACCATTTCCTGCACTACTTTCTTCCCCCCTCATGTTCCTTTTCAATCAGATGGAAAAACAAAATGCAGAATCTATCAATTCAACAGTTTATGTTTTACTAATCATATGGCCGTCCTAGGACTCTTCATCTAAGGGGGAACAACAACAAATAATATACAATCATTATCATGTCACAGGTCCACTCACTCCACATTGTTACACGATGTGCTCGTCTAAACGCAAATGCAGGTTTTTGAGTCATCGTAAAGGTCCAGTGTGTGAGAATTACTGACATCTAGAGGTAAAGATGGACGGTGGCATCGGTGACCAAATTTCTTCCAGGTATAAAAAGATGTTTTTATGCGTGAGTAAACCAGTGGACTGTACATATGTACTGTCTTCTTCTATGGTTCTTTTAAGTTGTTACTTAACTTAAACGCTGCTCTAGCGCCTGTCAAACAAAGCCGGAACTGAAGTGAAAATGGTGGCGCAAATTTGGCAGCTGCCATGTATGTGGACCTACAGCAACTAGATAGAAATGGGTCATTCTAAGAGAATAAAAAAGAACAAAAAGAACGTAATATTGATTAGAAACTAATAGTATACCGATGTAGATGCTTAGCCATCCAAATATACATGTCAGTAGACTTGAATTTGACTTTTAGGACCAACAGATGAAACGATACTCCAAGAAAAGCAGAATAATCAGAGAAAGTGTGTTTTTTCTTTCCCTTTGTCATCTTAATGTCCAAGGTGTCTTAAATTGGGGGGAAAAAATCTGACATTACTTTTTAATTAGATGGCTGTCTTTATCAGTCTGCTTCCAGTCAGCATGACCAGAATTAATTTCCTTTCCTTGTAAGAGCAGCTACAAAAGAAAAGATGGGATGTGGAGGCTAGGGGGACCTTTTGTTTGCATTGAATGCAAGCAGGCCGGCCCCTCTTTATCTTCCTCATGGAAAGCTGTGTGCTCTCACATGTGGACACGCCTTGCAGTGTTTATCTTCTGAACACATGCACAAACAGAAGGAGACAGATTATGCCTGCATTGATTGTGATTCCTCAACTTTAAAGCAGCAATAAAAGGGCGACCATATAAATTACAGAAAAATTTGCATTTAGGTGAATGAAAGGAAAAGATCAGCATCACATCTGCGTGGCTTCAATAGTCAACTCTTAAAAGTATGAGGGGTCGTTAGTAGCATAAGCCAGTTGCAGGACTTCCAGCCAAAAGACTTTATTTGTGCCATTAGACTACAACTGTTTTACATTTTCTTTTGTGTTCTGTATTATACTGTGATTTGCTGACAATCCTGAAGTGGAGTCTGATTGTGAAGAAGGTACGTAACAGTATATATATTGCATATGTACACTGCCAGTCAAAAGAAAAAAGAAACCACTTAAAGAAAAAGGTCAAATTCTCTAATATTCTGTTGACCCACCTTTAGCTTTGATTCCAGCAGCTTCTGTAACCCAGTTTTACAAGTTTTTGCATTTTATAGTTTCCAATATGCTTATTAAATCCAGGTCGTGACTCTTTTTTGCCCAGGCTGTATATATATTATAGATTAAGTTATAAGTTAAATATATTTAATTAAACTGGGAAAGGGTCAAAGACACAAATGCTTCCATCAGGGTGCCAGAAGCAGGGGATTAGTTTGATGTGAGGAGAATTAAAGTGATTGGATCGATTGAAATACAGGAATATAGTGATGACTCTAATGACAGGAGGTAAGATGAGTTTACATAAAGAACAACAAGGAGGAGAGTATTTTTAGATATAGAGATGTAAATGAAACCAAAAGTGAGGTTTGAATAAATTTATCTGTGAAACAGAAATGGATTTTTTGCTATTTGGGACTTGCAGGAAATGCAGTTATGGTTTATAACCGAGAAGCCACAGTAAGATGTGAGGGGCCAGACACACCAAACTGATATCAGGAGCTGCCAGCAACAAAATCCATCCCTGCTGTGCCCACGACACCAAAAATGATCTGTGATCTGCAAGAGGAAATGACTTCTCAGTACAAAAGGAAATGTAAGTTTAGTTTTTCGTATCTGTCACAATTCCACCTCATATTGGTGCAGCTTAAAGGTGCAGATGATGAAGGGAATGAAGAAAATGTTCTCTGATTAGGTCAGGGCGCATGGATGCGAGGACCCAAATGAAGGCTGACGAGGCAGAGGGGAGCAGGAACAAGGTTTCATGATGAGAACTGACACAGAAGAACCAGGAAACACCACGGGAACATGACAATGAATTGGCAAGGTGTTACGTCCCCAGGCCTGTGGCCTGTGGCCATAATGTATGCATGGACTGCGGTAGCATTGCATTTTAAGTATTGGTGGCAGATCCGGCCGAGACCTCCCCCTTCAGTCTGCACCCCTGGTGATTGGATGCTGCGTGCTCAGGCTCTGACAACACGAACATCCTAAGGACCAATGAGGACCAGCTGTGGACTTTAAAAAGGAGGAAGTAACTGCAGTCAGGGCAGCTGTGTTTCCTCGGATTCACAGTTTTCCTCTGGGATTGAGCATGGTGATGTGGAGAATTCCCTTCATTTTGGTTCTGAGCAAGTAGTATTCCCTTTTTGTTTGTGCACAATTGTGCTTGAGGAATTAAGTATTGAGAGGAGACGCTCTCACCGTTTGTGAGGAACTGTTTTGAGTTGTAGTTTTTGTCTTCTGTTTAACTCGTTTTATAGAGATTTTGTTTGAGTTGATAAAGATAAATTTAAGTTGTATATTTGATAAGATTATTGGATTTTGGTTTATGTTTAATTAGTAGTTAAGTTTCCTTTTACCTGTATAGATAATCTTTATTGTTAATTGTTAAATTGTAAACGGAGAAGTGCCGTAAGTTAAGGACACCTTTTGTTTATTAGATTTTTGTTTATTAGATAACCTACCTTTGGACACCTTTAGTTGTAATTTAGTGTATAATAATTCTGTTAGAACCCGGATTGGGAATAAATTTTGTTACATAATTATTTGAGTTGTCCGGTTTTCATTTTGTTGTCGACCCTGAAGACCCTAGACCCAAAAGGGGTCGTAACAAATGTCAAAAGAAAGTATTTGTTGCCTCACACTGTTTCAGATTTTGACCATTTCACTACTGTTACTAAGTTATTAACTGTTATCTCAACCAATTAGTAAAAACATTTATTCTTAAAATTGTTCGAAGGGAAAATTAAACAAAAACAACAACAACAAAAAAAAATTCTCTTGCATTTTCTTAGTGCCAACTTTAACGTGTTAAAGCTGTGTCATACAAAGAAGACCAAATGAGCACAATCTAGAAACCACTTCTTCTTTGGGGCAAAGTTTGTTTAAAATGGTCTGAATCAAAGAAGCAAACTGTTCTGTGGCCAGCTTAATCAAAACTATAAATTATAAAAATCATCCAGCTTGTTATCAGTGGACCATTCAACAGTCTGCATGGTATGGGGATGCAGCCTATGGTGTGGGCAGCTTCCATATATTTATTTATCTATAAATATATAGATATATACAGGGCAAGTATTGCTCATATATTTGCTCAAATTTTTAAAATCATTTAGTGACTTTGCCTTTAATTATCTATCATAATTTTTTTATCATAATTATTATCAAACACTACATAAAGATTATTGTCAAATAAAACTAAAAATAAAATAAATCTCTTATGAATGGCTGTCCCCCAAAAAATTATTTGAGCTCTTTTGTATTTGTTAGCAACATAAAATAACATCAGCTATAAAATAATTCCCTTTCATTGCAAACTATTTTTTGGGAAAATTAAGTCAACAGTGGAAAATGTCTAAACCAGGGTTCCTCAATCCGGTCCGGCAGATTTTTTCATGTATTCTTACTTCAAAACACCTGAATCTAATTAAATAAATCTAACAGCCTATGAAGTTCTGACTCATTGACTTGAGTCAGGTGTGACTCATGGAAAACTTGATGGATTCCAACCTTATAGGACCTTGTATGTGTAGCTCTGGTCTAAACAAAAGTAAAACCTACTATTGGTTGGCTCTCATTCACATTATTTGGCTTTTTGCCCTCAAAGCACTCTATAAGAAAAATATTGATTTCATCACGCTGGTATCAATTGATACGATACTAGCATTTTTTTATTGATAATATTGATGTTTGAATGGATCTGCCCAGCCATAGTCGGGAGCAGAGTCTCGCTTTCTGCTGTGCAGCATGATGTCCTCTTGCAACAAGAAGAAGAAAAACATTGTAAAAGGAGACTTGTTGCTGCACAGTGTTGCTGGGCGTCTGTTCTGAATCTGTCTGGAAAGAGACTCAGCTGCTCGTAAGCCGAAACAAAGGACTTCTGACATTAAAGTGAAAGTCAGTTGCTGTGAAAAACTACGTCGTCTCTGAGGAGGAGCTGCAGCTACAAAGTGCATCGCAGACTTTTGGAGCCTGGGTCAGGGGTGTATTGCTGGACACTTCCTCATTTCCCCAAGGAAAAGTCATGAAGAAGTAGCTGTGTCCTCGGACTGAACAGTGTTGGAGTAAACCTACCTGTTTTGGATACATTCCTCCTTGCTGCTCCACTTGTGTGCCTACTCTCGCCCACAACACTCAGGCCTGCAATGGTGACTATTATATGCACCTGGAGTTTTCTTTATTTGAATTTATTTCTCATTTTACAAGTCATTAAAAAGTGGGTCCACTACATTTCTGTGTAATCTGTCAATTTAGTTTTGGTCATGATGTCGTTCCCAAACACAGTCATATATGCAAACTTTTTGCAGTTATATTAATTTTATGTTTAAGTGTAATTAAACAACTGTTTATAAGTCTTGAAGAGCAAAACCGTGTTGTATTTGTTTGTTCTTACTTTCTTTTTTAAATTTACACCAAAGTGACCGTATTATCTTAACTACCTTACAGTAATACAGTACTGATCAAACATTTTCTACTGTGACCCCCTTTGGATAAATAAACATTCCCAGTCCCCCTGCACTTACATATACAGACCGAGGGGACCAGGTATAGCTTTTAACTAAATTTTATTTCATCTTAATTTGTTTTATATCATTTTATTTTGTGTTATCTTTAATATTTATATTACTTTTTAAACCACATAATTTTATGAAGTCATTTATGTGTATTCATTTTTTCACTTATTTAGTTATTTTCCTCCAGTGTTTTCCTCAATGGAGACCCTTTGCATTCGGAGCTTTGCCTTTTCAGTCTGGGGGTTGTTGCCAAAGTGATCGCCCCTGACCGAGTGGGTGGGGGTCCTGCTCTGCAGCCTGATCTCTGTTCTGCAGTTATGCTTTTTCTTCTTTATATTTTTTGGTGGATGGAAAAAATGAATTGGTGCATTACTGCCATTATGTGATCTGGAGTGTGGACCAGACTGTTTCCAAATGCCCAAGTTGTCAAAACATTTGTGTGTCTGCTACATTTTCCCAATCCAATGCGGCCCCCCCTGTCATGTTGCCCCGCCCCCAGTCTGAGAACAACTGCTTCAATAGTCTCTAAAAGGCCATTTACAGTCCTGCAGGTTTGCAAAGTGTTTTCTGTGGCAGCTTTCATGAACTTTCAGATACTTCTTAAAACACTGCTCTCCTCTTGGCAAGGTGGGAGAAGTCTAGTGGAAACCTGACAGAAAGTTCACTATCCTGCTTAACAACACTATAGGAGGAGTTAACCTGTCGCAAAGCATGTGGTTAATCTTCTCTGTGCTCAGCTACAGGCTTTAAAGTGTTGCCTCACAGGCTCCTCTCAGTCAGTCTGAAGTTCATTTTCACTAAACAGGGATGAAAATATCTGAGGTGTCCAAGAAGCTGTGGTGTGTCCACAAACAGCTGATCCTACTGCTCACTCCACTTGTGTTTCTGCCGTTAATTTTTACTCTACCGGAAAAGGTAAGTGATTTAATGCTAAATGTCTTTCTTTATACTTCTGCTATCTTCCAGGAATCATTTTCATTTGTAAGCAAATGACCAAAGCAAAAACATCATCTTAAAGTCTGTAATGTGTATATGATTGCAATGGAAGGAAAAGATTTTGGTAGGTTTATGAGCTTAAATTTAGATAAAAAATTTCTCAGTTTTGATACTTGTTTTGATTATCTTATGAGTCAACGTTAAAGAGAAAATAAAAATGCCAAATATACTTTGCTCAGCAAAACATGTCTGATAGAAAAAAAAAAAGAAACTGAAAACGATGGCAGAACATTTTATGATGGTCATGATCAAGAGGTTGTTGGAGGAAGTCTGCAGCTTGATTTTATGTGACTTATATCTTCATTTTAAATGTCATTCAAACATGTGATTATCCAACTCACTATTCTTGCAAAATAGTTGTGAGGTTGGCTGTACATTAACAACTGGATGCTGCTTATCTTATAGGAGGGAAAATGCCTTTACGTGGTGCTGCTGATGGCTACATTCTGGTGCACAGAGGCCCTTCCTTTGGCTGTAACAGCAATGCTTCCAGTCTGCCTCTTCCCAACAATGGGAATTCTTCCAGCCAAAAAAGTCTGTCCTCAATACTTCATTGAAACCAACTTTCTTTTCCTCAGTGGTCTTGTGATGGCATCATCTATTGAAGAGTGGGGTCTGCATCGCAGAATAGCACTCAAGGTTCTTAGTATTGTTGGGGTAAAACCAGCCTGGTGAGAAAATTTATCTTCTGAAAGGAAGTTTTATATTCTGTATTTATCTTAATGTTCACCAACCAAAAACAAGTGACTAGCTATCTCTACTGTTGTCCCTTATCTAACTAAATCACCTCAGTTATTGGATTGTGTTTGAGTAAGGTTCTGCTAAAGAACAAAAAAGTAATCATTTTCTAGAAGAATGCATAGCTGGTGGTTGGATAAGAATGTAGGTGAAACTCAAATTGAGGTCAACATTGATCAGTTTCCCCATGCAGCTGCGTGCTGCAGACAGGGTGATTTACAGGTTTTAGACCCTGGATTCAACTGTTTTCACAGGCTCATCATGGGAATGATGCTGACCTCATCCTTCTTGTCCATGTGGCTCAGCAACACTGCCACAACAGCCATGATGCTCCCTATTGCAAATGCCATTCTGGAGAGTCTTTTTGGTGACCTGGAGACTCTGAAGCAAAAGTCCAAATCCCCTGAGGAGCCAGACAATGCTGTGATAAATGGTATGTTGTGTGCTCTCAATTTTATTGATGACAAATGAGACAAGCTTTAACTTAACTCTGGGACACTACCTGCACAGGGTAATAACTGCTCTAAACAGCAGTTGATAGATTGAAAATGGATCAAGTCCTTGCATGTGGAAGCAGTCAGTGTCACAACTCTTGGTTCTAATGAACATTTTAGCAACTTTTAATAGTTGTTGTTTTTTTTGTTTTGTTTTGTTGTTGTTCTTTGTCAAAATTTGAACTATTTTGATTCACTTTTACAACATCCATAGCTCCTTCAGCAGCAACAAACAGAAAAATGTTCTGAATAAGCCACAGTCCGTAACTACAGACAGGAAGAATTGTTGACTAAATATAGTAGAACATTTATATGTGACAAAGCTAAACATTTCCCAGGGACATCAGTGGAAGATGTTTAGTTGATATTATGCATATTTTCCTCAAATGGACAGAAACATGATCCTAACAATGTTT
The DNA here is from genome assembly GCA_037177495.1 of Rhadinocentrus ornatus. Lineage (NCBI taxonomy): Eukaryota > Metazoa > Chordata > Actinopteri > Atheriniformes > Melanotaeniidae > Rhadinocentrus > Rhadinocentrus ornatus. The sequence goes on along the minus strand of JBAMHW010000015.1, from coordinate 5,687,033 downwards.
CATATCTAGCAAAAGGTTTAACTTTATTAATGTAGGATTATAGAAGGTTAGGCTGATTTTTTTTCACAAAGCAATTTGTAAACATCATAATATCACAATAATCTTCATAAAAAATCAACACAATTTTCAAGTGTCAGAGTTCACAAGATTTTTTACACAGACAATGAAGATGGTTGTTGTGTTATTTCAACCTTGTCTGCAAGAGTCTTAATGTGTAATCTTAATGTGAACATTGGGTAGTTTACTCCAATGCAGTCCCCAGATACAGTTAGTCAGTCCTCAAGTAGTTATTGATTAATGTTGCTTTACCATCTTAAGTCAAAAGTACATTCAAAGTACAACCCCCTTAAACAGATTAATTTCATCATTGTATTCATTTTTATTCTTGTAGATTGTACTGGTCTCTTGTTTCTTTGCCTCATGTAAATCTGAGTGTTTCCATTAGTGTTTAACACCCCCCCCCCACCCCCACCCCCCGACATTTGTTTCAGGCCAGTCATCTGTGAAGTTGCATTCACTGCCATCAGAGCCTGCTGAAAAACAAATGCTGTCAATGGAAGGGTAAGAAAAGCATTCAAAACACCTTTTGTCTGCTATAGGCTACAGCCTGCAGGTTGTTAGCATAGCTTAGCATTAACAATGGGAAAAGGTGGGAGATTAGCTTGTCACCTAAGGTAAAAACCAAAACTTCCCACCAATACTCTTTGGTTTTTATACAAAGTTAAACAAAAGATATAAGTTGTCAAATTATTCTGACTGAAAAGGTGCTTGAGCTTGTTACAATCTAGACTTGACCCCCATTAACCTCAACTACCACCAGCCTGTGGTTCTCGTAGGCAAAGATTATATCAAAGTGACCCACTAATATTAAGAGAATTTCATGTAGTTTGAGAATGTTCGCTAAACATTTGGGGAATTTAATGACTTCTAATTTCTCATAGAGTTGCATTGCACTCTTCATGCTTCACTTAATACTTGCACATATCTAGCCTTGACTGAATCGGCATCGGTTCTTGTGAGTATGGCTGCCAAAACTCAGCAACATGACCACCACATGTGGCCCACAAGACACAAGCTGAAACCCACATCCAGGCCATCAACTGACATCTGGATCACATCTGGTTTACACAACAATTGCCAGTACCATAACTGAGCCATTAGTGCCAAAAGTAGCCTGGATTAGGCCCAAATGTGTCTGCTCTCTGGGTAACATTGATTTTACCATTGAAAAAAACCTTCCTGGTGAACTACACAAAAACCAAAACAGATTTTAAAGAACATGCAAACAACTAAGACCTATTCCTGGGATTTTTTTTGGACCAAACTTTATGAGATTTTTTTTTTAATTTAACTTTTTTTTTTTTTTTTTTTTGTAGGTGTAATCTGAAGCTATGCTAACTGTAGCAAGCTGCAAACTAGCTACATGTTCATGAAATTGGCGTTCGTATGACAACCTCCAGTTTATGTAAAATACTGATGCATCTTTTAAACTTCAGAATTTCTGATGTAACTGAGCTGACTGACCTAAGGACAGCTGAGGAGATCCGATCAGAGGCACAGTATCAGATGAAAGTGTGGAAAGGATTCTTGATCTGTATTCCTTATGCAGCCAGTATCGGAGGGACCGCCACCCTCACAGGGACCGCACCAAACCTCATCCTGATTGGACAGCTAAAAAGGTAACTTTTTTGTGTGAAGTGTCTAGCCAGATAACTATTTTACTATAAAATATGTTTGACAATGATCATTTTGTGATTTGCAGTTACTTCCCAGAATGTGATCTTATCAACTTTGGCTCTTGGTTTGCATTCGCTTTCCCACTTATGCTTCTCTTCCTGGTTTTGGGATGGATATGGATCTCTTTTCTATATGGGGGATTGAATACAAGGTATTGTGCTGTGTTCTTTAATGTCAAACATATTTATTATTAGTTAAAAAATAATAATAATAATAATAATAATAATAATAATAATAAAAACAAAAACAAAATTTCTTCTGTTTTCTTGGTTTGCGAATCTTTGTATTTTTTAATTCAGGTTGTGCTTTACAAAACATGACCACAGAGCCCAAGCAGAGGCCAAAGCCAAAGCTCTCATAATGGAAGATTACAGAAAACTAGGGCCCATAAAGTGAGGATTCGTGTATGTCTTCTTGTTTCATGCTAATAATGATTAATAAGTACATTTGTGGGAAAGCATTTCACTCAATTTTACTTTGCATACTCAATTTCAGTTTTGCTGAAGGGTCCATCTCCTTCTTTTTTGTCTTGTTTGCTGTTCTTCTCTTCACGAGAGACCCTAAATTTATCACTGGCTGGTCAGTGTTTTTTAAAAAAGGGTAAGAAAAGTTGCAATACTAAGCACAATATGTATGTGTAGTTAATGCCTGTCACTTATCTGGTTGTTCATTTTTTCCCCTTCTTCTTGTCCTACAGCTACGTCTCAGACGCCGTCACTGGTGTGATCATTGTGTCCATCTTGTTCTTCTTCCCTTCACAGAAACCTTCTCTGAGATGGTGGTTTGATCCACAAGGTCAGTGACAAGTAAAGACAAAAGTACAAGCCTGAAACAAATGAATTAGAAGTTAATATCTGTGACCAGATATTTCAGAAAGATTTATGCTTTTTATGTATCTAGAGTAGTTATGGCAAAATACAGAAAGTAAGCAGAAGAATGTTAATAATGTAGATTAGAGAGTCTTTTGTCTGGAAGTAAGACTGTACTTTCTCTGTTCCTGTGATTAGAATAATCTCTCAAAGCTATGTAGTCACACATTGGGGTTTTTGTTTGTGAGTTTAAATACTTGCTTTTTGTTTGCATGGTAAGAGTTTACGTGACCTAAATGATAAAATGTAGTGTGAAAAGAGGTTTTGGAAAGTAGTACTTATGGTTGTGGTTGCAGCCCTGGTGTGCATCCAGGCTTTGAATGCAAATCAATGTTATGTCCTCCAAAGTGACGGTAACACAACCGTGTGTGTGAAAGCATGCGCGCAAACTGTATGCACATGTTTTGTGTCTGGTGAGGGTATGAGGCACGTGTCTTTGACATTGTGTATGTTTTGTTCAGCTGGTCAAATAAACCACTGGACACCAGAAAAAAAGAAAAAAAAAGAAAATCATGGGGTTCATCCATTCCTCTCAACATGGGGTGAATATTTGAAGAGAGGAAATCTGACTTTATTGAGCTGAACCACAGAAAAGTATCAGCCTAAACTGATTTGTTGTGTACTTTATTTTAAATGATTCTAATTATTTGATCCAACATTTTTACCCCCAGCTTTAAACACCCCTTATGTTCCTCTCCTGTCGTGGAAAAAAGCCCAGGACTCTGTTCCTTGGAATATCATTCTGCTACTTGGGGGCGGTTTTGCAATGGCCAAAGCTTGCGAGGTAAAAATATGAGCACATAAGCTGTTGTAAAATACTAAATGTAATAAATCCTTCATGTTCCCGTATAACCTGAGGCGCCCAGTGGTCGGATATAAAAGACCGCTTCAGAAAATGTCTGGTAAAACGCAGTCAAACTCTTACTAGTAGCAACCCAGAGAAAGATGACAAATTCATTTTTTGTTCTTCTTTTAATTAAGAACACTTCATTTCTGGTACAGCTGATATAAGAGGATCAGCTATGCTAACTCTATTCTAACCTCTGAAAGCTACTAACAAAAGCTTCTCACAGTTTCCCCTGTTCTTTATCACACATGAAGCATGAAACAGGTCTATAATAGCTGAGTCCAGCTTATCTATCTGAGCTTATCTATGAAAGTACCAGAAGACAAGACACATTTAGAGTAAAGTTAACCAGTTTTATTGCAGCAAAACATTTGCATGTGTATAAATATGTGCATATATATTTATATAAAGATCTTTTGGTTTTCAAGTGCACTTGTGTGGCCCACTGGTGGTATGGTGGCCCCAAGCGACCATTTGGTTCACTTGTGCCTTAAGCTGGATTTCTATGCACTCGCTGTCTGCATAAGGTCAGTTTGTGATTATGTGTTTCCGGATTTCTGGAGCTTCTTGCTGAATTTGTGTGGTTACCGTGGAAGAGAAATTGCAGTTGTAACCATACGCTCGAGTGTCAGAGCACAGTTCACGTGCATCTACCGCTTTAGCACTTTGATTTTAATATTTTGGTTTTTGCCATCTTGGTCTTTTTTTGGGGTCTAGACAGTTGGGAAGAGTCTACCTCTTCTGGCCCTTAGTCTGGTAGAGTTCCACCAATTAATAATAGTTTTATAAAGAAATAAGATACAGAAACAAATTTCAACCTTTTATGCTCATCCGTCAGCTTTCTTTTCTGAAGATCAGTAACCCTAACCCAGCACAGCAACAGAGTTTATCTGTTAAGTTATTCTCATTTTACGGGAATTTGTAGACGTTTTGCCTAAAATTTCTTTTGGAGTTGCTGTTCGTGCATTAATCTATGGGAGCTACTGCTTGAGTTGATATCAAATTCATGATATGGTAGTGCTAGTGAATAGCAGCATGTAGGTCAGAAAAGAGAATGACACAGAATCTGTGGGGCTGTGCTGCTGTTAAGCAACCTGAGTGACTGCAGTTTGAAAATCAGGGAGAAATCTTGCAGTATTGTGCAGTACAGGAGTCCAGCTAACACCTACTTAGAACAAGTTAAAAAAAAGCGCATTTTCTAGCAATAGAAATAATTGATAGTTGTTTGAGCAACTATTGTAATTAGTGGATTCAATAATGCCTCACCTTTGTACGCATGTCTGTTGCCACTTTGCATTGCATAGTACCTTACTGCCAATCGGCTATCTCAATTAACCCTGGTTTTTAATACCAAATATGGATTAAAAAGCCTGGAAAATCAGTCTTTAAAACAAGTCTTAGCACTAACTTCTCCAGCAAGTATGACACAACTCTCATTTGAATCGGCGTTCTTCCAGATGTAAAGAAATTTGTCTCCCCTCTCCTCTGTTGGCTGCATCCTGTTGTGCTTTGTTTGGTCCTTTTCTCTAGTTTGGTTTGTTATGTTGTGATTTGATCTTTAACCCTTAACCTTGATCTTTTGGCATTCGGCAGGAATCTGGCCTCGCATCCTGGATCGGAGGCCACCTCCTGCCTTTGGCCGAAGTCCCTCCTGCTGCAGCTGTGATGTTGATCACTGCTTTTCTGGCCTGCTTCACTGAGTTTGCCAGCAACACTGCCACAATTATCATATTTCTACCTGTCATTGCTGAACTGGTAAGACTGATCCTCTACTTAAAGATGTGCAAATTAGTTATTGCAGGTGTCCCCTTGATTAAAATGACCCTACATGCATTAAAGGACTGACAGAAGCATCTAAATTCTTACTGCATATTCTTTGCTGTCAGATCAATTTGACTTATAATGCTTCAGGTTCAACTAGTTTTCACATGAGCGTTAACAGATTATTGAACTTGATGGCTCTGTTATAAGATAAAGCAGTGGAAACCTAAGATATAAAAGGTGAACAAGGCTTGTTACTGACCTTGTCCTTTAGGTTACTCAAAGGTTTAGAGGGCTTGTTAAACTCTTGCAATAGATGTTCTCATGTTTGTAGCCTGTTGGACATTAACTACTGTCGTAGTAATCATTATCTCAAGTTTTAGCATTTAGTAATGTTTTCTATGCACATAGAAGAAAATAAAAATCACATGAAGAAGAGTTCATTTCACTTAAGGTTCCAATCCACCTTTCTTACATGAAAAAAGTTATTTTTTCTTCTTGTTTCTCTGTTGGTATATAGTCATGCAGATACCCCCTGGTGTTATTTGCATAAGTTATCATTTTCCACAGGCTACAAATAATGGCAGATTAATGTGAAATTGGATATCTCTCTTATGCCATGTCAACATTTTGAGCAAATATCTTCAAAACTAACATTGTGATGTAGTTTGGAGGTATCTATCAAAGGCAGCAGAACCCAATAACCTCCACATTCCTCAGACTATATCTCTTCTAGTACTGCCTCCCATTAGCTTTACTATCTTGCTTCCTATATCTGTTCCCTTAGAAAGAGCAAATAGGTAGTAAAATTTATCTGCAAGGGTTTTAAATATCTGAGCCCTCAAATCCAAATTGTGTGTTCAAATATTGGATTATTAACATTAATGTATTGTTTACATTTCTAATAAAAAAGAAATAATAAGGCATTCGTTTTAGATTTTTTTTACTATTTTACATGAGATGCTAACAGGGAATTGTCCAGTTTGGGAATAACTTTGGGCCAAGCCAACTTTATTTATAAAAAGCACTTTACAACAGCAACCACTGAACAAAGTGATGAAACATAACGATATATATATTTAAGGTTACATCATGTACTATAAAACAGGCAGATAAAATTTTTAAAATTTAAAAAACAAAATTTTAAAGTTACTGGTTCCTCGAGTCCTAGTTATCATTTTTTATCTTCCTCAAACCAGCTGGGATGACAAGTTTAGAGTACAGATATATTCTGTCTTTTTATTATGCAACTTTAAATCTACTTCACAAGAATAAAGGCAGAACTAAAACCTCATGATAGAATGACTGATTCATTGTTTTGTCTTTTGTATCCAATTTAAATATTTGAATCCCAAATGTAATTTTTAGGAGCGCATTTATCTCCGCAGGCCCTTCATGTCTCTGTGAACCCTCTGTACTTCATGATCCCTGCCACAGTAGGATGTTCATACGCCTTCATGCTGCCAGTGTCCACACCACCCAACTCCATTGCATTTGCATCAGGACATCTCATGGTCAAAGACATGGTAACCCCCTCTAAAGAGCTTTTGAAATGATGCACATTAAAAGCAGTTCATCCTCACCCATCATCCTCATGCTGTCTTTGCTTTGTTCTCAGGTGAAAGCCGGCTTTGTCATGAACATCCTGGGTATCCTCTCAGTCTCTCTGGCTATGAACACTTGGGGCGTTGCCATGTTCAGTTTGAACACTTACCCAGAATGGGCTCACTCTATCAACAAAACTGCTGTTATAACTAACGCACACTTATCTTCTATCCAGTCACTCAATGCTACGCTCTGATCACGCTCATAATTGAGAATGAACAGTCAGATGAAAGAGAAATTACAACCTCTTTAAATTCTGGGGTTTTACTTATCAGGACAAACTACATAATTATTTGGTCCTTACGAGGTTTTAAAATAAGGTTGATAAAACCTTAGATGAACTTTTAACACATGACGTACAACAAAAACTAAGAAAAAAAGGAAGCAGACTGAAAATACATCCTATGATTCAGCAGCTTGTAGAACCACCTTTAGAAGGATCAGCTTGAAGTAATTATTTTTTGTATAATGTTACATGGTTGGAGGAATTGTGGTCCACTCCTCTTCACAGTTTGTGGAAATTCATTGATATACAGCTTTATTTTCACAGATGAACTATTTTAAGGAGCTGGTCCAAACAATTTCCTACAGCCTTTTTCTGTAGTTGCTCTCCACACAAGCACATGACAGCGGGAAGCTTTCTGCTGGCTGGAAATATGAAGGAGGATGTGTGGAGGAATGACTGTCAAGTGCGTGCATGAGGCACATGATGTAGCATGTTGAAATCTGTTTTCTTTACAGAATGTGTTGGTATGAGTTCTGCACATGTCTGTAAGTATTTACAATCAAAAGAAAAGAGCAGAAAGTAGCGTACAGGTGAGCAGTTTACCAGCAAACACATATAAGCTCACATTCGTGGTGACAGCAAATGCTCCAGAACATTTGCTGACACATTCATGCATCATGTCACTTGGTGATATAGCATGTATAAGAACTTTTTAAAAAGACGCTTTAAAGTTTTCCAACAACATTTCAGTAAGATTGAGCTCTGCACTTTCATTGGAGCGTAAACAACACCTTGATTTCTTTCCTCCTTTTTCATTCATTCTGTTGTAGAATTGCTGGTGTAGCGTTAACACATTTAATAAGTAAAAAAAATTGGGGCACCCCCCATACAGGCAAAATTGATATAGCTTAGGCTTATATCATTAAATAAATCAGTCTCTCACGCTTTTCGTTTGATCTGGCCTTATAGAACCTCACAAGGAAACCACAGACCATTTAAAAAATATATTTATTAACTATTCTACAAATTGCATACAATAAAATATGAACATTTAAAGCATAAACAGAAATATGTAAATATGTTCAACCAAAGTTTGTATTGTGAAGAGGTGTAAAAATGTAGTTAAATGAAGCATTAATAAAAATAAATGATCAAGGGGATGAAGAAAGAATTTCTGAACCCAACTAAACAATGTTTGATGGGCTGTTTAAGCGGCAGGCCTACATTAATGACTAATAGAAGAATTAGAATAATTAACTATCACCAATCTTTTTGTGACAGCAATCATGTCCATAAAAAAACTTATGAGAGGGAATCTATCCTCAGATGATTTTGTCTTGACTGAGATGACACTCAAGCCTGGTTCTGTCAGACTGTTCCTGAATCCAGAAGAAGCAAAGTTAGGTGGATGAATCCCTACAATGCTGACTGAACACCTAGAATTCATCTGTAACCCTTCATGGGCGTCAGCTCAGAATATCGGGTTTACTGAGGTTCGTTCTTTCTTTGCGGTCTCACCCAGAGATACAGAAAGACTGATAGTAGATAGGGAGAACTGTTGGCAAGTACTATTCACAAGAGCAATTTTAAAAATAGAAAAATGGCTTTGGCTGCAAGAGCTGGGAAAATAAACTCTTGTGAGTTGTTCTGATAATAAAAATAGTTACTTAACTAATGAAAACTTTCACCTTGTGGTTAGATTTTAAAAAATGTGGAGCGCAGGCATATTACCTAAATTGTTGCAAAATAATGCAATAAACATGACCAACAGAGGCTAAACTTGGTTAAGAAACATAAAAAATAGGTACGGAACAAAGATGGAGACACGTGAAACGTTACATCTTTTATTCAATTCACTTCTCCCTCATTCCTCCTCTCTCTCTCCACACATTTCTCTTATACTGAGTTATGTGTTTAAATTCGCGGGACTGAGCCTTCAGGAAGGCGTGGTTTACTGTCTTCAGCCAATAGAAGCAGTCTGAGCCTTCAGGAAGGCGTGGTTTACTGACTTCAGCCAATGGAAGCAGTCTGAGCCTGCAGGGAGGCGTGGTTTATTGTCTTCAGCCAATGGAAACAGACTCAGTCATGCAGCGTCGGCAGACGATCAGACTTGGCCTGGATTTCAGTGTGCACATCAGTGTTTGGATTAGTGTTATGTTTCTGTTTCTTCATTTCCTTGTCTTAGAATATCAGATTTAGATATTTGTGAACACATCTGTAAATGATATGTTGTTGAAACCATTAGCAGGGATGCACATGTAAGCACAAGAGTGAATCAGTCATACTGGATGAAGTAAATAAACAACTAAAGAAGTGATTATAAAGCAAAGCTATAAAGTATAATGAGAAGGAAGAAAGTCTATAAATAAACAGATCAACTAAACTGACTGAACATTGTTTTAATCTTGATGATTTGAGCTGTTTGTGCTTCCCACATCTACATAATTATTAGAATACACATTGTTTGGACATTATTCAATAAAAGAAACAAACACATCAACATAAAAGTGGATTAATAGCAAAGTAGGATGTTTGTCTTACATCTAACCTGCAAATCTTCACCAGGTCTCATCAATAGACTGCAATGGAAGTTAAGGTAAGAATTGTATAATTTTCTGATCTCGTCTTTATTAATTTTAGAACTTCATGAGTCATATCAAAAGAAAGGTCTCATTCAAGAGACAAACATTAGCTCACTTTTATTAGAATGTAAAACACTTTTTTCAGCATTTTAAAACACATCTGAAATGATACTCGAGGAGACCAGCTCTGTACAAAGACATGAAAAACAGGACAAGTGATGCTCTTGAAAACATCACTATCAACCCATTTGAGGATTTTCATTCAGGTGAAGTTTTGGTTTAAGTTGATCGGATCATGAATGGTTCTAGTTGCAGATTTATGGACAGAGAGTGTTTCTAAGTTGCTTCAAACCTCCCATATTCACACCAATAATTTAATGGGAGACACAAGTGTTCCCCTTCAGAAGGTACTAATCATCTGATCATCTGTTTAAAATCCAATTGTGATATTTGTTAAATAATAAAATTCCAAAGCACTTCTATTTAGGTGTGTCTTCTTCTTGCAGGATTTAACCTGATTCGTGTGCACTGGAGTGCTTGGGATTATTGTCCTGTTGTATGACCCAATTTGAGCCAAACTTTAATTGTGGGTGTGGCTCAGGCCAGCTCAAGTCAGCCTCACATTCATTCAGCCCTGTGCAGGTGAACGGTGGCTAATAGCACTTGGGGATCGGTTGCTATCTACTTGGACAAGGCTTAGTGAGTGAAAGACTAGTGATAGACCAGGTATTGGCCTGATTGACTGCTTTCAGCAATATGCTTATTCAGGTGGATTTCAGCTAGCAACTCATTCACTAGGACCTTCTTGGTGACCTAATGTTTGTGCCTGCTCGTTTTGGACAGGGAAGCATCCCCCACCTGCTGCCTTCCCCACACTGGCATCTGTTTGCAACTTTTACTAACTCTTGTACTAACTTCCCATTTCATCCATTGCTCACAGTATATAATAACCTTAAAATCCCATCCTGCAATAGTCAGGGCTTGTTCCTTGCAGTGTAAAAAAAACTTTTTATTGTCACTGGATAATGTGCACAAGCTAGGTGGGAGACAGTACCTGGAAAGTTTTATCTTACAAGAAAATGTTGGAAGTACGATGAGATAACAGATAGTCTACTGGGTGAGAGTTTGTGACAACTGGATGAATTGTATGAAATTTCATATTTGTATGAAAACACGAAAACATTTTAATCCCTTTTTTTATACTTAGATTATTTAAAATGGCAAAACATCATGTAAATACAGAGAGCTGGAGAGTCTGAGATGTAACTCTTTGGTGTTTGGGAATTTCATTCCTGGAAAGTTTAGTTTCTTTCTTAAATGTTTTCCACTTGTAAACAATCTTTTCACTATATACTATAAGACACTATAAGACAGAAAAGTAAGAAGATTTTTGGACAATTATAGGCCAGATGGGATAGGAAATAAGTCTTTTGTGTAACACCACCACCTGTTGGAGCATCTAATAGTTGTTAATTGTCACATTATAAATATATATATGTATATATATATGGTAAAGTTAATGATATATAAATAAATAAAAGATACTAAGAAGACCTAAAGGCTTTAGAATTTAAATAAGTTTTTAAACTTAGCCTTGAAGATATCTAAGGAAGCTGAGTCTTTGATTAATATAGTTAGACTGTTTCAAAGCTTCTGAGTTGCTATGGAAAATGCAGGATCACCTCCTACTCTTAGACAAAATGAAACAGTCAAGAGTAATTGATTAAAATAAGCATGTTACAAGAAAGGAAAAAGTAGGCATTTTTGGATGAAGTAATTTTAGCCATTTTAGCCATTGCAGTTTCATGTCATGCAAAGCAAAGGTATGTCGTACTTTTAAAGAGCAGAAGTAGACATATAACACTTCTGTATCCCAGTAAGTAATAATAACATTGATTTATATGTCAATTGTCAGTAGTGACTTATTTTAAATTCTATGCAAAGGGGAGTTTTAGTTGCTCATGAAAGACGAAGTCAATCTTAAAATGATGCACTTCCTATACATGTATCTCATGTCATGTGTGAAAGCACAGAGGCAAAACGAGGGTTCAAAGTTGATCCACCGCTGTTATGCCTCTGAGTATGGTTAGTGCTTCATGCATGGCCTCGTGCATGCTTGCACATATTAACCAACAACGCTGCTCAGATTCCTGTAAATGACAGCAAAGCCAGGTTGGGTCACCTCTGTCTTACATGTGTGAATCACAAATATGTCCTTTTTCATTTTTTTTATTATTATTATTTTATTTATTTTTTTTGCATATAAGGCACAGTCAATATCTGGAACAGGTTATTGGTTGATATTTTAATTATATTAGTTAGATAAAAGTGATATAAACTACGATAAACTGATAGCAACTGATTTAAGTAACTGACAATCCACACTGGAATTTTAAAAGCAATTCTCGTTATAACAAGTCCTGATGAAATGAGTAGCCTATGCATTAGTCATGGTGCAGTATCAGTGGAAACAGCACCAGGGTGAATATAACTTTTACTAAGAGTGCTGTAATTGAGGCTGCAACAGGGGCAGAGCTCACGTTTTCTGTGCAGAAACATTGTAACAACCCAAGTGGTGACTCTAAAACTAACAGCAACAATTAGTAGACAAAAAGAGATGGTGAGAGTGTTGGAATTCCCTGATTCCCCCAAGTCCGTTGATGGAGAAAAAACACTTGAGATCAATTCAAAAGTATTTATTTAGAAGCAAAGAGATTACGTGAGCAATTCCCCGCAGATATATATATCTGGAGACTCCACTAAGCAGAAAGCAAGCACTGTGAAAATCAGTAAAAGTCTGATTCTATTTCCCTAAAACTATCATTCTTATACTCTTATGCCGCACCCACTAAACCCGGTTCAAACTGGTTCTACATTTACCTTTACTCTCTTTTAGTCTACCAGAGTGTAAGCAGCTGTCCCAAAGTGTGTGTGTGAGAACATGAACGGACTCTCTTGTTTTGTCTGCTACTCAGCCCCTGCTGTCTCTGAAGATAACCACTAACTCCTGCAGCCTTCACCCTTTAACAGACAACTACTGAATGCTGACTCATAACCTATGCCATTAGGCCTTTACTATACTGAAAACAAAAGAAAAGAATATAAAAGAACACTGTTAAAAAAAGGGAAGCAATTTCACAACAGCTAGCAGCTTGTTTTAGAGGTAACAGCAACAGTAATGATACAATTTAAAATTTTGACATAAGAAAAGGTGGAAGTGGGCATGGCACTGATGGTATGTTCTGACCACAAGTTATCACACTTTTCAAGTCACTAATCGGTTTTGTCAATCATCAGTAAAACAAGTTTTCCATAAAATTATGCTCTAAATCTTTTACATCCTCTGCGAGTTCTACAGTTACAGAGTTCTCTGATGAGCTCTGTTTTGGAAACACATGGCATGCAAATATCCAGCCAAAGCTTTACTGTGAGTTATACAAGTATCAGCTCTTACAGTAAACTGAAGAATTTTGCTATTTAATGTTTTCAGTCTTGTTGTTTGTACTTGGTGATGCTTTACAGTTGTCATTTCCTGCAAAATTGTTTTTAAACTATTGATGACTCATATTTACTTCAAACCCACTTCTTGAGCTTGTGAACTCGTGAACACACGTCAAAGTTGACGTCACTGTTACTGGCAAATCATTTGGTGCTGTTTTAGATAGTCATGCAACTCCCAGTTTTCATGTCCTCACACGCTGCATTACACACAGGAAAAGCAACAGGGAAGAATGTGTGACCAAATTTGCCTCACGTTGTAGATGTAATGGACTTCCTCTGTCTTTTTCTAGTGCTGTTACTAGAGTTTGGTTGTGTTATTTTCTCAGTAGTCACATCTATTATATTTAGTGAACACCTGAAGGACCAGTAAAACCTGGTTTACACATGTTTTCAGGCATCGACTACACTTCTCACTCACTTCAAATGTGGTCACATCTTGAGTGGCATATTGAATTCTGGGTCTGTTACTAATCCAGTGTAGCTTGCAGGAGAAAATTAGGAATAGTTCAGCTTTTTTATTCAGTGCCAGCTAACCTAATGACTAATCATGTTTGTGATTGTTGCAACAATTCACAGCTTCAGGCCTGCCCTCCATCAAGTGTTAAAGGATCATCTCCACATTAATCCTGCTTTCTGGCACTGTGTTAGTGTTTGCACAATAACCAATACGGCTAGCATTATTGCAACATTGTTTTTCACTTGAGACCAAATACTAATTTTGCATTAAATGAAACATACCTTTAAAAATGAGTTTTTTTGCAAAATAGTGAGCAGTGTCTACTCAGGTCTTTGAAGCTTAGTAATCAGAGAATATTTTTGGAAAGGATGTTGGCCTCCGTTTTTATCATGTTCAGTTAAACTGATCAGAAACAGTAACACTGCAGAAAGACGTTAGTATAGTAATACTGTGGACAGTACACATGTTTGAGTAATACATCTACTCTACCAGAAAATGGCTGCTAGAGCAGTTTAATTGTTTTGTAAAGTTTCATTCTAACTTTTTGCCCAGATGAAGAGAAGAGGCTCTTTGTGTCTCTTTAATATATGATATGTTAGGTCATGGATAGCTTGGTGGTGTAAATTTGTACATTGCTGCACATTTGTGACATGAAGGCTGTCCCAACCCCATGTGCCGTTAGTTTTGAGACAAAATGCCTTAAACAAGCAAATTTGAGAAGTAAATAAAAGCAGGCAATCAGTGTTTCGTCATCTACAAAATCATCACATTTCTGGGTCATTCCGAAACTGAAATTTGGACAATGTGACCTTTGTCACATTGTTTGATTGTATGTGTCATGCCTCTTGTTTTTTTGCCTTGTATAATATATGTGGAGAGGAGTTATTTATCTCTCAAATGGGTACTCAGGCGATCCACAAACACGTACATGACAGTGACTGTTCAGCAAAGTTCCCCTTTTTACCTTCATACACCAACTTCCTAAGTGCTGTGATTTTTAACAGGCTCATAATTTCCTGGAAAGGATGAAGTCAGTCATAGAACAAGTTGTTTCTCCTGGCAGGTAAGATTATGTCAGTTATTTTTAATATAACAAAAATCTAAAAATATTATGTATCTTTTATTGTATTAGTTGATAAACTCACTCTGTTGACAATAATGTAAATGTTTGTAGAATTCTGTGAATATTTCAAAATTAGTATATAAATATTTTTTTAGACCTTCTTAGACAGAGGAAATACAATCTGTTAAGTAGGTCAAGGTAAGTAAAGCGTTAGGGAAACTTGGACAAGACCAGACCAGAGACCAGCTGCTGCTGCCTGAATCCAGTCTTGATGCTATGCTAAAATAACAGCTTCCTTGTTTGATTGTACAGCAGCTTCACCTTTTGAAAAGAGCTACTTACTTGACTTTTTGTTGAGATTCACATCAGAAAATCAATGCCAGATTCATCTGTTTTCATGCTTAAAATGAAGGGCAGGCTGGATATAATTAACTTCACTTTGTGGTTTGTATTAGTACTTATCTTATGTCAGAGATGTGACACCCCGGGATGTTCTGACAATTTCAAGAAAATTTTGACATGCTGAAATTTAAAAATGTTAGAAATTTTGTATAAGGGGGGAGTGGTAGCCTAGTGGTTACAGAGGTGCACCTGGGTTCGAGTCCCTGTGCTGGCAACCAGGGTAAAAACCACTGTGGGCCCCTTAGCAAGGCCCTCAACCCCCAACTGCTCCCCAGGGCGCTGGAAACTAGCAGCCCACTGCTCATAGGAACTAGGATGGGTTAAATGCAAATATATA
>JBAMHW010000015.1:5653297-5671546 GCA_037177495.1 Rhadinocentrus ornatus | reverse complement strand
TGGAGCCTATCCCAGCAGTGTTTCAGGTGAAGGCAGGGTACACCCTGGACAGGTCACCAGTCCATCGCAGGGCCCCATGTTTATAAAGGTTGTTAATTGTATGTATGCCCCTTGTCTTGTCAATTTTTCTAAATCATCTTCTGCTTCTCTATCTACACCTCTGGATTAAACCAGAGTGAGACATGAAGCTGTTTGTACTGGGAAATCTTGCACATTTTATGAACTTTTGCCCATACCTCATGTGAGTGCTTGATGACAGGGCTTATGTCTTTCCTTTTTTCTTTCAAACACTGGGATAGCACACGTATTGGTGCAGCAAACATTTTCTCCATATTGGCCCATCCTAAATCTGACATTGGTTCTCTCCAATGGTTAGCTATCTTAGCCATTTCGAAAGATAAATAAATATACAACCTAACATCTGGAAGACCAAGGCCTGACTTTCTTATCGGTGCACACAGTTTACTCCATTTAAATCGGGCTGCGTCCCTGCCCATAAAAATTCTCTGATTACATTCTCATATTGCTTGAAGATGTGATTAGGCTTACTCAGTAGTAACATCATTGATATATAGTTAAAAATGTGGGGCTATTACCATTTTGATAGTGTTTATATTATATTTAACTTTCCCCATTTTCCTATGCTTGTCTTAATCTTTTGAAGAAGGGGCTCAAAGTTCAGTGTCACCATCTCACTTAATACCAAGATAAGTAATTCCTTTAGGAATCCATCTAAAATGATATTCTATTCTATTCTATTCCATTCTATTCTATGCTTTTATCATAGCGACTTACATCTGAGAGTAAGAACAACACAAGCAAGAATTTAAACAAGATGGGACATCATAATTAAGTAGTAGTCAGACTGCTGTAAGTCCAGTTGGACCCAGGTGCTGTCATGTAGTGCTAGAGGCAGTGCTTTATTTTTGTAAGTCACTTGTTTAAATACAAGATTCCGAAGATCACACAATTTCATCTTGGGCATAAGTGCACGCAGCTTATTCAGTACCTGTGGGTGACAGCGTTTAGACAGCAAATGCACATGTCTTGCATTATCAGTAGAAGATCTACCCTTTATAAAGTCTACTTGACCTGTACGTATCATGTTTGGCAAGACTGTTTCAAGTCTTGGGGCCAGCACTTTAGCCAAAATTTTACTCTCTACATTAATGAGGCTAATTGGTCTGAAGTTAGGAGGATCTGTATTATCTCTCCCTTTCTTGGAAATGAGAAAAAAAAAACAGCTTCATTTAAAGATAGTGGAAGCAGACCCCTATGAAAGGCCTCGGGAAATACATTTGTCAGGACAAAGTATGTCCATATATTTATTTTTCTATATATTTTTAAGATATTCCACCAGAAACCCATCATTTCCTGGTGACTTACCTGTTTTTATTGCACGGACAACGGCTCCAACCTCTTCCTGGGTTATTGCATCAAGAAAGGCTGTCTATTCAGAAGATAGTTTTGGGAGGTTTATGTTTGTAAAAAAAAAAGTCCTGCATGGATGACTCATTTTTAGTTACAGATGATCTCTAGAGGTTTTCATAAAAACCTTTCAAGACATCATTAATATCCTGAGATGATGTTACAGGAAAGCTTTGATCTCATTGCTAAAATGATGGGAGCAGAACTTTGTTCTTTTAGCTGTCTGGCCAACAGCCTGCCAATTTTTCCCCCAGACTCATAAAATGTTGTCTTGAATCTGAAAATTGCATGTTTTGCTTTTTAATTAAACATTTTATGAATTTGCAAATTTCTTCAAATAGACTTTCTGAGTAATGATTGGCCTAATATTTTTTCCATACTGCTCAATTCTGCTTCCTATTTTTTTACTTTGCTATTTTTCCTTTTGAAATCTGTGCAATGATTCCCCCCCCCCTAACATAAACTTTAGATGCCTCTCAGATCCATTGCCACACTGTGCTGCCCAGATTAATTTGGAAAAATAATGATATGTCCTCAGCAAGTCCTTTAGAGAATACTTCATCCTGTAAGAGTGAAGTATTCAGTCTCCATCTGCCTTGTTTAAGATATAGCATTAACAACACTATCAGTGTTAGAGTCTCTGACACCAGAATTCCCTTCAAATATTCTTAATATAATGTATAACAGCTTGTTTTGTTTTTTTTTAAAAAGGTCCACTCTGTAAAATGTAGGTTCATACAGCAGCACAAATTAGAAAGGGATACAACAATGCATTAAAAAATTAGACCAGCTGTGGCGTCAGTGTTTGGTTAATCCCTTCTAGTGCTGGGCAATAACGCAAATTTTGGCATTATCCAATACCAAGTAAATTCAGGGCAAGCATCGGAAATACCGACATTGATACCTAAAACTTTTGCCTAAAATTTCACAATCATTTAATGAGTTTAACTCACATGATCTATCATTACTATTATTATCACAGTCAAACACAGTATAAAGATTGTTAAGGAAAATTAAGTCAACAGTGCAAATTGTCTAAACAAAAGCAAAACCTGCTATTGGTTGGCTCTCATTCACATTCTTTGGCTTGTTTTCCCTCAAAGTGCCCTGTAAGAAAAATATCGATCTTATCACACTGGTATCGATCGATGCCGATACTGGCCTTAACATCGATACTATCGATATTGGGATAAATCTGCCCAGTCCTATGTTCTGGGGTACTGTAGTAGCATAGCTGTGTAATATGTTGGAGGCTGAGAGTGCAACCATGGCATCTTTGGGTATTAATTTCTCTCTCTCTGGTAATGACACAAGACTATATTCATGTATTCTACAAGCATAATAATAATAATTATTATGCAGTTCTGTAAATGTTGTTTTCAGTGTTGCACAGTGGAAATAGAAAACAGGTTTTGCTGCTAATCTCTTACAAGTGATACTTTGTTCAGATTCTTTCTTTGTAACCCCATCAGCTGTTCCTACAGTGAGCCTGTTTACATGACCATCAGATATCTGGGAGTAATCAGATCATTTTAATAGTCTGATATGACACTTCTGAAATACAATATTAAAAAATCTCTGTCTACATTCAACAGTCCATTATGGGATTTCGAAGTAGGTACGTGCGTGGTAACGTCATTTCCTGTCATTTCATCTATTTAGTTTATACTCTGACTTCCTGCTGCTGCATGATATTGTGTTTTTCCTTTTGGGTTCTGTTCACGATGTAGCTATATTGCTTCCATTTTTTAGACATTGAGAATTCGGAAGCTATGCAGCTCTTTGCTCATGCGCAGATGTAAAATGATTAAATAAATCAGATATACTAGTCTACAAGCACAAAGACAGCAGAGTATTGGTGAGAAATCTACGTGTATTAATCCAATTTTCCGTATGGTCTGATAAAGGATATCAGATTTTTCTGTCTACGTGGCCACTTGAATGATCTCAGAACTCCAGAAACCATGTAACGATTGGATTTGTGGAGTGCATGTAAACATGCTGAGTGATAAGTAGCTTAAACAACATCTGTTTAAAGAATCTAAACTACCCCTTTTGGAGTATATCCCTAAAAGTTTTAGTGACAAGGAATAATGGCACATTTATTCAACTGACTAATAATTCTTAATGTGGTTTTTGTTTTGTTTGTTTTACTCAGGAGCAAAGCAGCATCTCAGAGACAGGCCCTAAAATCTCTCCTGTTTTACATCTGGAATGTTTATTCTACACCGTCTCCTTCAGGCAGGGACATCCTGGCTCTACTGTCTCTTTGTTTCATATTTGTCATCATCAGTGGCAGCTTGCTCCACCACTGGCTATCAAAAACACTGAAATATGGCCATGAAGCATCAGTTCAGACCACCTGCTTCTACAGCGTGGCCATGTTCCTAGTGTCCTTCCTGTGCCACCCCCTGCGCTGCGTGCTAACAATGATCCTGCCCACTGTCTGCACCAAACAGGGACGCAAGCTCCTCGTCTCAGCCTCTGTCATGATTTTAGTTTTAAACATCATCCCTAACATCACAGTCAACGTAGGGGCAGTTGCACGCATCCTGAAGTGCACCGCTGAGGGTTTTACAAAGACTCTGTTAAACTCATCCGAACCCTTCAACGAAGCTAAGCGAGATGTCGTTGAGGAGGCCATCAAAGTCAAACAGGAGGAGCTGAGCATCGTCACCAACTTGAGGACTCTAGATCATTTCACACATGTTGATGTATCAGGAGTCAAAAGCAGGTTTATTCAGTTGATCGGTGAGATGGAAGTGAAGTTCTCAGATGCCAGGAACCTGCTCAAAGAATGCAAACTCATATCAAACCGGATTCTTGCTGCCATTTTTGTTGCATTGCTAATAGTTGAATCTGCACGCTACTTGAAATCCTATCTGACATCAGTTCAGTTTGAAAATGGCTCCATCTCTGAAACAATCTTGCAGAAAACATCACATGTTTCAAACAAGCAGATAAAAGATCAAATCAATCTCTCAAAGTACAAACTAACAAGTCAGGAATGTACCTCTTCTTTTATATCACTGGTTGTGGTAACATTATACTTCACTGCAATAACTTTAATAGTAATTTTGGATCACATTGTGTATCATATAGTTCAGATGATTGTGCCTTGGGTACAGGATTTTCCACCTACAACTGCCACCATAAGTGTGAATTATAAGGTACGACATACAGTTTCCCCACTGCAGCTCCATTTGTTTCCTTATTTTTCACTGCCTTACCTGTTCAGATTTTCACATATTTACTCCTGTTTTTAGGTTCAGTGGTTCCCCCCTGCTTTTTGTCTAATCCCACAATCGTGCATCAAGCGAGAGCTGACAAACTTTCACAGGGATTACAGCTGGAGCTTCAACCCCGAGCCGTCCCTCTGTGACGTGAATACGTCAGCACCAAACCTGGGAGTCACATTCCTGCTTGGATGCCTCTTGCTGATGAGCTACGGCCTGGTGTTCCTCGAGGTTTACGCCAGACGACTTCGTAGAAAAATTTGTGCATCTTTTTTCAGAGAGCAGGAGAAGAGGAGAGTGGCGTACCTGATAAGGAAAAGACAAGAAAAGCTAAATGGAACAACGGAAGTGGAGGATATTCCTGTCAATGTTTCTGGTTTTAGATAAAATGTCACTACTTTGACAACTATGTGGGACACTTTGGTCATTTATTTCGATTTTGCTGAATACCTGAATTGTAATATTTTTTTATTTGGTGCGTTATTTCAGCCACAATGTAAAAAAAAACTTGTAGGGTGTCCTTATTTCACATATAATTTTCTATTTTTTATGTCTTGGCTCAGTTTTCCGCGTGCTGCAGCAGTCACCTGCAGGATCTTTGATGAAAATAAACTACCCTAACCCTAAACTTTTTAAGCAAAAAAAAAAAGTATATTCTGCTTTTAGAGCCGATTTACAAATGTAAACATGCTTACCTACAGCATTGTTTCAGTAAACACTGTAAGCATCCGGAGCATGTTGTGCTGACTTTTAGCTAAAAAGCAACACACAGTTTTCCGGTCATCTCAGTTTTCTGTTATCTTACTGCTCTCGCTGTGTTTCTGCTTTAGCTAAATGTGAACTAATGATAGAACATCCTGTTTATGAGTCACTGTCACAACACCTTTATTTCTGAAAGCATATCCCCATTCTAGCCTCTCCGCTGAGGCCTTCACATCTGTTTTGTTTTTTTCATGCACTGCAACATTTTTTTAATTTACATCCAACTTTTTCATTTGACAGAAACATGCCTGCAAAATGTTTCTCTTTTTTATAGCTACAAGTCATGGAGCATGGTTGTATAGAGAGTATTGTCCTTGTGTTGTTGCTTTAATTAATTTTTTAAACACCCCTCAGCACCACTAGATGTCCCTGTGGTGCTTTGACCAGATGAAAACAGAGAGCTCCTGCCATGGTCACTGACAGGAAATGAAGATTAATTGCTTAGATCTTACATTTTCTGGTGGAAAATGTATTAACATAATCGGTTTCATGTGCACATTGCAATAAATCAACAACCTATTTTAATAAGATTGCCCATAAAAAAAGCATTTCTTTTCTCTGAAGAAGTAATTTACATATCAATACACTCCTCAATATTCCCATGTGACACCAGGAGTCTATTTTAAGACCCTAACCCAGAATAATTTTGAATACTTCTTCATCATCTATTTTTACTCCCAACTTTGTGTCCACGTCATAATTCTCTCAAAATTTAGCAGCCTAACTAAAAATAATCGAATGATGTTGAATCATCTCCTCAGTGTTTAACATTATCACTGTACTGTGTGTGACAACTTTGCAGCTGACTGTGATCTAATTCGTTTTTGAAAACGCACTGAATTATCACTGAAATGTAAATAAATCACCCAACATCCTGTTGGCCTTATTTCATGGCTGCTCCATCCCGTTTTAAGAAACAACAACTCTACAGACAAGCAGGCAGGAAGAAATAAAACATAAAGAAACTACAGAAACATAATGGTATCCAACTGAACAGCAATCACAGTGTTGGACACACTTCTTTGCATGCAGCAAAGTGTTCTAACAATGACAGTACAATAATTGGTCTGGAGAATTTTTCTTCTTTTCCAAAGCTGTTATATATTCATTATCAGCAGGCTGCAGACTGAGCCTTCTTCATTTGAAAATGCAAGACTCTTCATTGGTATTCATGACAAACCTATACACTGATACAGGATTTAAGGGCTTTTCAATCTGCTTTTGGTTTTGCTAACAATTCATTTTTATGACTTTGGCTTTTTTGGAGAGCAGGTTATTAACAGTATCAGTATCAAACACAGTCCACCTGCCCAAAGCTGTAAAGCAGCAAGACTCTTAAAACTGTAACGGTTTGTCCCACAAGGGACTAAAAGATATTCTAAAGCTTCACTTTTAGTAAATAAGGGACCTCAATTCTGTCAATTAACCTCTTCAAACAAGAAGAAGTGTATTGTGTATTGTGTCTGCTGGTGGAAAAAATAAGGTCATACTTCACAATCAGTGCCGGTTCAGTTCAACAACCTGTGGTTGAATCGTGGTTAAATTGTAAGCTACTTCCTCTGCCCAAGTAATTACAGGTTTTCTTGGATGGTGAGGGGAAATTGATTGCTAGGATGAAGACTATGCAAGTGTGGATATAATGGTGAGTGGTGTGCAGGGGAGGGAGAGGTGGACTGGGAGAACAGAGAGGGAGAGAGACAAATGTGGATGAGTAGAGCGACTCTAGAGGAGGTACTGAGCAGTCATCAGTGTTTCTTGGTTGATTACACCCGAGAGCTGCGACCATGTCAGAGTGAGAGCTGCCACTTGCAACTTATGGTAAGCCAAACATTTATTATGATTTACTTTCTCGTAATTTGATTTCTCTGACCTGTATCATTGCAAATGTGCATTCATCCTTTTTATTGGAGAAAGAGGAGGGTCTTTGATTTTTTTATAAATTTATATTTTAGCCTTTTTTGTGAGATTTCTTTTATTTATTTAAAGCAACAATTTTTTTTCAACAATGACTGAAAACAATATGCAAATGACAGCTACAGTATTTTTTTAACCACTCTGCAGTAATCCGTCCACTAAGAGCTTAATTCTGAATTAAAGTGTAGTAAGGAGCAGAACGCCTGCTCACTAATTAAATTTGTCATGTCTTTTGATTATGTGTATAGTTGTAATGAAAATGACCATTTCTGTTATATTATGGTTTAAAGAGACAGTCAACATCATTGGTGATTTTTAATACCTTTTCTCTCGTTCATATTCAAGTCTTACAAAACCTTCAGCATGATGACATGAGCACAAGAGGAAGTCAGGGTATGGCATGAAAGAGAATTGGTTTACAATCTGTGAATAAAGAAATACACATTTTAGACTGGGCAATCTGTTTTCACTATACCTGTGCATCTTCTATGTAATTTACCTTTGAAAAAGAAGAAAAGCGGTGCTTTGGGGCTGGGCTGCGTTCAACAAGACACCTCAAGCTTTTTACTAAATGATTATAGAAATGGCAACTCAGTCAAAACTATTCCAGCTCAAGACTTCAACTAAAGGGAGATTTCCTCAAGACCGGCCATTTGAGAATCCAACAGCAGACTCATTATTTAAGAAACACCATTCACAGATCGGCTTGCTCCCTTTTAATTTTTAAAGTTCAGTGTTGGTGGGTGTCATTTAAAAACTTTAGGAGACAGCTGTTTGTTTCATGTTTTATTCAGCAGATTGTAAATTTTTCACCCTTATAAAATTGTTTATTAGAGTAACCAGGGCAACACAACCTCCCTGAACGTTTCTCATGCGAAGTAAAACGTGACAATGGCTAGGTGTGCTAAGTGCATATTTAGATCTTTACATTATAAAATACAGACAGAAAACAACACCTTAGAGATTTATTACCCCTGAACAATTTACAACCTCAATTGTGTTTTAAAAAAGTGGACAAACACACTTAGTAAAGTGTGAGACTGGGGTGCCTAAACACACATTGAGTAAAGGTTTAAACCCAACCACTGTTTTCCTAGAAGAAACCTGAAGAAACCTGATTTTTTGCTATTTTCCAATATATAATATGCACAAAGCTAAGTAATATTCATAACAGCTTTAAGTAGCATATTGAAAGAGAATTTGTTTATTTTCTGGCAGTCATTGTAGTTTCTTCTACATGCTTAAAGAAAAGTGTGTTTTCAGCTTGTGGTGCCAAATCTTTCATAATGCAGTCTTAAAATGAACAAATCTTCAAGCTTTGTCACATAAAATTTGCATATTTACAAGTACTCTAATTTAAGTAAAACCCCAAGTCCAGACGTTGGTACGCTGTGTAAAATATGGATAAAAAAAATTGCAATGATTTTCAAATCTCATGAAACAATGTTTTATTTAAAATCACAAAAACAACATATCAAATGTTGACAGTGAGACATTTTGTCATAAAGTAGGACAGATCTGGTGCAAAACATGCAGCTGAAGATAAAAGTAGATCTTTTTTTTTTCACACAGAAATGAGGTAATAAAGATTAGGATTGTGATTAACTGGATGAATGTCCTCCAGGAAGGTAAACATATAGTGGGGCAGGCAGATTGGTAGACACAGGAAGTTTTTCCAGTCGAGCAATTTCTTCTCATTTTCTTTCTCCACAGGATCTACAACCAGTAGGCATCTGTCAAAAGAAAGGAACAGGTAAGTCCAAGGCATGATCAATGAGGAAGTAAATTCAAAAAGAGATCTCTGAAACTACTGAACCGTGCTCTGTTACCATCAACAATTTGGTATCAACTGGTGGAAAACTCCAGACTTAAGTATCCACAGGAAGACTGACCAGCTGCAAACAGGTGGGAAGATTTCACCGGACCTTCAGGTGTGAAAGCTGGGGAGGTGGAAAGCACTGAATTCTTAAAAAACTGACCCACATAGACTGACAGAAGGGAAGAGAATAAAAAGAAAAGGCAGGTAACATAAGACTGGATAAGTAGGTGGTTCTAAAAAGGAACAACTGGAGGAACAGTGTACAACTAGCTAGGTTAACTGGCAACAGGTCATTAACATGACTGAGTATTAAAGGTCCCATATTGTGCAAAATTCACTTTCTAAAGGTTTTATGACAGTCATGTGTGTCCTTATAGCCTTTGCATGAGGCCCCAAAATGAGAAAATTCTGTCTCCTCTCTCACTTGCTCCACTTTTTAGACAATGTGTGCTCAAATGGGTGAATCTGAGATCTTTTCCTTTGTGACCTCACAAAGGGAAAAAAACAGTGTCCACGGTAGTGGATACTGTCATTGACCTGCCCCTCTGGCTAGCTGAGCTTGCCCTCTAAAATCACTGAGCGGGCACCAGCGCAAGCCGGATCTTCTACCAGAGAGGGGCATGGACAGGCACCACTCATTAACATTTTAAGGTTCAGACACAGAAGGCCATTACACACCAGGACCACTGCGAATAAGTGACATGATATTGCGAATAATTCGGAAGAGAAAGTTTTTGTCTATGCACACCAAGTGCGATACGAAAATGCGAATAAATTATGAAGATTCTAAAACATATTCGGAAAGTGGGAAAAACAACCATGGACTCCACATCAGGCAACGACGATATTGTGCTGATGCTGCCAAAAAAATAAATAAAAAAATTAGTGCACCAGGTACATCCTATCCTTGAGAAGAGAGGGGAACTTGGGTTTAATTGTTTAGTCCAGGAGCTGAAGCTGAACCACAACCGCTTCAGGACCGACTTTCGGATCTTCATAAATTCAGCTTA
Organism: Rhadinocentrus ornatus; assembly: GCA_037177495.1. Taxonomy (NCBI): domain Eukaryota; kingdom Metazoa; phylum Chordata; class Actinopteri; order Atheriniformes; family Melanotaeniidae; genus Rhadinocentrus; species Rhadinocentrus ornatus. The sequence goes on along the minus strand of JBAMHW010000015.1, from coordinate 5,661,377 downwards.
TTGGCAAATATTTGCCACACATTGTCTTTCTGATCATTGTCGCGGTAATGGCATGGCCACGGTGATACAAAGTTTGAAAGAAGGAGCAGCGAGAAGTGACACTTGCGTAGCTCGCAACACCAGCTCTGGTGACGCAATCAATACGGCGTCTGATTGGTCGATTGTGTATCTGTCGAATGCGAATATTAAGAAAAATCGACCTCGGTCTGAAAAAATAAATCTCGCAAAATCGCTTAATGGAAATTTGTTACTGATGTGAATGTTTCCATTGACTCTCATTGATTTGATAAAAAATTTTGCCGTGCGAATAAGTCGGACAACATGTTCGGAATAGGTGTGTAATGGCCTTAGTAGAGCTAACTAGAGCCACATTTGGAATGGCTGAAATTAAGGACCAAGGCTGAATTTGGGATAATACACTTTGAAAACATTGTTGTTAAACCTCTGACACCCACATGAAATTGTTGAAAAAATGTATAATATGGGACCTTTAAAAAAACACTTTAGAGAGGCAGAGTCTCTCTTAAGTAAAGCTGGACAGAGATTCTGCTATAAAACAAGCGAAATACTGTTCTTCAGTTGGTGGACTAACCTGCCTGCAGTCCTGACTGCCGAAAAATATTTGATACATCATGAAATGCAAAATACAACAAAGATCTAGACTGTTGAGCAGCTATGATGAGACAACATTCCTCTCCTGAAATCCAATAACAACTTTATTTAATTTCCAGATGTTTACACCTTTTTTAAGAGGCGATAACTCTACACAGAGGTAAACATGGTCCTGGCCAAAATTCTTATGAAACATGTTGCAAATTCAGAATGAGTTTATATTTTTTTATTAAAGAGTAAAATGTCTCAATTTGAACATCAGATTTGTTTTCTATGTTCTGTTGTGGATAAAGCTTTATGAGATTTTAAATCTGAATTCAGTTTAAATCTAGATTTTTTTAGACTTGGAGTTGTAATTTTTCATGTTGTGGAATACACACAAAACATGTGTCATTCTACACAAAATGCAAAAATAAAAAAGTTGCCTAATTTTGAGGCCTAAGACTACTTAGTCTCAAATTTGTACTGATTTTTGATCATTCCATGCAATATTTCATACTCTACTGTCTTTCATCATATTTCTAATAACTGTTTTTTTCCATTTTGTGTCTTGAGGATTCTTGTTTTTTCCCTTGAAGACCGACTGAATTATACACTCTGGACTTGAACACAATGGAGCAACTGTTAAACAACACAACCACTTTTCAGGATGTCACACCGGTTCTAAATCTGACTGAAATGCCTCTGAAACCTCTTGAGGAACAAGTCATTACAATATTTTTAACAATGCTCATATGTGGAGTTGGGATTGCAGGGAACATCATGGTGGTGCTTGTTGTGTTGCGCACTAAACACATGGTGACTCCAACTAACTGTTACCTGGTCAGTTTGGCTGTTGCAGACCTTATTGTGCTCCTGGCTGCAGGCCTGCCTAACATCTCTGATGTTGTAGCCTTCTGGATATATGGTTACACAGGATGCCTGTGTATAACTTATTTTCAATACCTGGGCATTAACGTGTCGTCCTGCTCCATCACAGCATTCACCATTGAACGCTACATCGCTATTTGTCACTCCATAAAGGCACAGTTCATATGCACAGTTTCACGGGCTAAGAGGATTATAGCTGGAGTCTGGATCTTCACTTCGCTCTACTGTACCATGTGGTTCTTTTTAGTGGACACTGATGAAACTGTCTATGTCAACGGGGTGGTCGTCACCTGCGGGTACCGTGTGTCAAGAAGCCTGTACATGCCCATCTACTTTCTGGATTTCACCCTGTTTTACGTGGTCCCTCTCATCGTAGCCACTGTGTTGTATGGGCTCATTGCTAGGATATTGTTCATGAGCCCACTGCCATCTCATCTAAACGATCGAGCAGGAGGCGGATCTGTGCACCAGGGTCACTCCAACAGCACCAACAAGGCCAATAAGGGTGCAGTTACTGCAAGAAAACAGGTACTGTAAAGGACTGACACAAAATAGAAATTAATCGAACATACATTCATCCATTTTCTATACCTGCTTATTCCAATGCATAGTTGTGGGGGGGCTGGAGCCTATTCTAGTTGTTATTAAGTGAGAGGCAGGGTACATCATGGTCAGGTCACCAGTCCACTGCAGTAACTAGGAATCTATTTGGGTTGAATTTAACATTAAATTTTTTAATTCTGTTCTGTTTTGTGTCAAGTAGGGTTGCATGAAGTGCCTATGAGCAGTTGCACAAGAAAGTGGTCAGAGCACTTTGGAGAATCAAAAGGTGTCCTAACCTGCTAGCTAAAGCTGAAAGCTAATTACAAGTTAGCCACTAGAGAGGGAAATTTTTCCATCTAAAACAAATCATCGATCCATCCATCAATCCATCGTCTATACCTGCTGCTTCCAATGCAGGGGGACAGGAGTCTATCCCAGAAGCTACTAAGCTAGAGGTAGGGGACCGCCTGAACAAATTGCTAGTCTACTGCAGTGATGAGAAATCTTTTTGTGGGGAATTCAACATTTAAATCAACATTTAAAACAGTTATTTTTTTAGGAAATGTTGCGTGAAGTACTTATGAGTAGTTGCAGAAGAAAGGGGTCAGAGCACTTTGGAGAATCAAAAGGTTTTCTAATCTGCAAGCTAAAGCTAAAAGCTAACCACAAGGTAGTCACCAAATGTTTCCATCTAAAACAAGCCAAACCATATAAGTCTCTCTATTTGAATGAACCCCATTTAGAAATCATTCTCCATAATACACTTTTGCATCAGCCTGTTGTTCACTTCATCACTACTTTTCATCCAAAGAACATCTATGCTGCTCCAGACTACATGCACTGCAGCTCCTGTACACCAGTTAAGTGCATGGGGATTCTGCAAAGACTTTTTTTTCTTTCTTTTTTTAAAGTTAAATTGAAAAATGTTTAACACTGGAAATTAATTCCATGATGTCTTTTTTTGCCCACAATTTTGTAGAACTACATTATAGACTTTTTAATGGTTTCTAGTTAAAAACATATTCAGTTTTTGAATTGCCCATTAGTATTATAAACGTTTTTGCATACTGAATTGGCATCCAGCTTTGGACATCATTTAGTGCAGCCTTGGATATCAAATTTTTCTAAATGACCCCTAAAAAGCTTTGTGTTAGTGTAAAATAGCTGCAGTTTCTTTCCTTGGTCACTGATTTCCGTGTCTGTCTCAACAGATAACGAAGATGCTGGCTGTGGTGGTTGTCCTCTTTGCCTTGCTATGGATGCCTTACCGAACACTTGTCGTAGTCAACTCCTTCATTGACCCTCCATACCATAATACCTGGTTCCTCCTCTTCTGCAGGATGTGCATCTACACCAACAGCGCCATCAACCCCATCATTTATAACCTCATGTCTCAGAAATTCCGGGTTGCATTCAAGAAGCTCTGCAAATGCAGCTGGCAACACAGGGAGGCTGAGTACAGCATGCCAGTGTATTACAGCGTGATAAAAAATTCATCCCATGGGAGCAACGAGCCGGTCACTGAGCAGGAAGAAGTCACCAACAGGGTTAATATAACAGATGATGACACTAGTACACTCAGTATTTCTAAATGAAAGTTTGTTAGATTCATCAGGACCAACTGTGAAGATGAACATGTATGTATATACATTACATCCCTTGTTACAACACAAAAGTTTCCTATTATTTTCTCTTCTCACTGAAAAATGTAACTATTTCTCCTGATAAATGTGTGTGATGCTTCATCTGTGGAGATGTAGATGTGGTACTTTTGCATCAATGTTGTAATTATATTGTTACTATACTGCAAAATGCGATGCCAAACTTTGGTGTTCTTCAAACTGTTTAGTTGTGGCATTACAATATGTGTAAACTTAAAGCAGCACTGCTGAACTTTGGCAGATTTTTACATATTTGCGCCCTCTAATGAAGACTCAACAACCATCTTGCATCCTGTCTCTACTCTGAGATCTCTCCAACTAGTAAAAGTCAGTCTGATGTTGGTGTTTGTCTTATCTCTTGGTTCTTTCTGTCTTTCTTTTCCTTGTTCTGACATTTTTTGCTGAATCAGCCATGGTGCACATCCAACACAGCCAATGTGCTGATATTCAGTTACTGTAACATGGTAACGTGAAGCAAAACGCAGCTATTACGTGATGCACCGGCTGGAAAACGTGTTGTAAAGTGCAGTTTCTCAGCCTTGGGATGCTGCAGGGCAACGATGGCTCCAGGAATGTGCACAATAAATGTCTGTGTACCATCAAAACAAGTCAAAAGCAAAGAGTTTTAAAGTTGGAGAGTTATGCAGTGTTTCTTTAGGAAAAAAGACAAAAGTTTTTTAAATGCATTTTAAGTTTTTTTGCTCACCATTTTGGTACACATTAAAAGATAAAGTAAGACTGTGAGGAAATAATGACATTTTATATGGTGCATGTTTTACTGATGCTCATTTTTCAAATTCACTATTTTTCCGTTGGACATCATCCAGACATTATGCCAACTATTCATGTGAAGAGCGAGTTTTATGTAACAAATCCTTTATTACAGTATGCATGTCTCTGTGTCTTTTGAGAGCACTTGTGCTTTTAATGTGTTCAGGCTGAACCGTAGACCACACTTCTCAACAACACTGATGACACACACCACAAACAGTCTATTTTCTTCTGGTTTTAATAATAATCATTCTAATTTGAATAAGACAATACAGACAATATAGACAAAGTCAGCCCCACATTCGAACCTCCCCCAGCCGAGGCTCAAACCAGCGACCTTCTTGAAGGCTGCGGTGCTAACCACTATACCACCGTGCAGCCCTGTATATATATATATATATATATTCTTTCTTTCTGCCTGGAACTTATTGATAATACCAGAGTTGCCTCCCAAATTTGTTGTTTGGGGCAAAGTGCTGCCCATCCTCGTAGATCTTCCTTTAAAGGATACTGTAGGTTCTTAACAAGGTCAGGGGATGATGGTGGCCACACCATGAGTTTTTCTCCCTTTATCAGCCAAAGAGTCCATGTTAGTTTTTACTACAAAGGATGGTGCTTTTCCCTACATGATTTTACTGCAGAAGATACAGTCCATGGCAGGAAATGTCTGTAAGAAACTGCATGTGTTCTGCAGAGGTCATTTTGGTACCTTCAGGCACCCTATTTGGGGTCTACCATATTCCACCACCACCTTGCTGACGTGGCAGCTTTGTTGGAACTTCGTGGCTATCCACCCACTATCTAGATCTCCATCCAGTGTAGCACGTCATTCATCAGTTAATAAAATTGCTTGAAAATGAGTCTTAATGTATTTCTGAGCCCATTACAAATGTTAGTCTTTGTGAGCATTGCTTAAGGGTGGCTGAAATGCAGTTTTATGCATAACTGTGGCCTTTGGAGTTTCCTGTATCGAGAGGTTCTTGGGATTCCAGAGACACCAGCAGCTTTAAATACCTGCTTGCTGCTCATCACTGACTTTTTAACAGTTGCTGTTTTAAAACGATCCATTTCCTGGATGGAGATTGATGCCTTTTAAAGAGTCTGACACATTTCATTTAACAGTGAATGACCTTGGTAAGGTTTCATTCCAATATCCTTCATTCCACAGTTTAATTTGCAGAAATAACCTTCTCTTTCTCTATCCTGCATGGAAACTGTGACTCCTCAATAATGTGATCTTTTTTTTTTCTTTGCAACTTTCCTATGGGATTTATAAAGCACGATTTATTTAATTTACATTTCAAACTTTATTAGCAGTTTCCCCTTGATAAGGCTAACCTGGGAAACTAATTATATAACCTGTCTGAGATTGGTATCAATGATCTAAACAGACAAGAGAAGCGACACAAGCTAAGTCCTCCACAGAGAAAACTAAAACCAAAATGTTTTATTAACTGAAATCCTACATGCCCAATGAATTAGTGCACATGTATTTATATGTTATCCAACATGGCCTCTTCTTAAAATAAAAATAAAATATGATTTAAGGGACATAATTCGGATTGTTTTTATGAACTTATAATTACAGTTTGCATAGTCTGGAGTGTTTTCAATTGTACAATAAAATGTGATTTTTTTGCTCATTTCCAGTCTCAAACAGGTTATAAACTATAAAAAACAACAACTGTAGAGACAATTTCTGTAGAAACATTTTCCCCTTTTGGTTTAGTGCAAATAAGTCCAAGTCAAGATGTTTAATTTTAATAAACTATACCTTCGCAAACATCATGAACATTTAGAAATTTCTTGAAAAAACTAAGTTTCAACAATATTTTGCCTCGGTTACACATTTACATGTTTTATTTATTTCATACTTTTATTGTACAATAAAATGTAGAATGAATATTTGTGCATTATATATAAATTTATATAATACACTTCTTTAAATTTGATAATTTTTCATTTAAACAATTATTCATATTTGTTGAATTTTATACATTTTATAAACACTCTGTAGACAGAGGCTTTAAAAGATCCTTTTATATCTGTAGGAGCCAAATTAGTCCAAGGCTATATAAGGCAGGAAATGATGTGTGTTTGGGTGTGTGTTAGTCCGGAAAGGGAAATCAGTTTTGACCGCTTTACCGGGAACCCGCTGTTAATACGCAGCATGCGATTTGTTTTAAAATTGTGTTAAAGAGGAAAATAAATAAGTATTTTAGCTGCAAGTGGACAGCGTCTGGACATTTTATCAACATCTACACAAGAGAGAAGCACGTCAAACAAAATTCTGGATCTAACCGCTCCAGTGGCTTTAAGCAAAGCTTAGCCCCTTCAATATCCTCAATATATACATTCTCTGTATTTGGCTCAATTCTGTGTGTTTGTTAAAAAATAAATCTGACACTATTTCTTCAGCTGCAGATAAAACATGTGGTCTGCCTCTCAGCACCACATGGATCATTATAAGGACATTTAATTCTGTTCAGTTTTTATTTGATTATCCTCCAACACTACATGGAACAACATTTGAGTGTAGATGTATGGAGAAAAGCCATTAAAGAAGAGGGAAAATGGAAAAAGAAGAAGCAAAGTGCAGCTCTTTTGAGGTCTTAGATGTCAGCATGGATCAAAGATATATAGATTTTAAACACAGGTCTTGTTTTATTTAGTTGCATGATGAATATATTAAGGGTATCTATATCAGTCACTATTTTGAATTTTATGAAATAAATTATAATTTTGGAAAATTTGTAGAAATTCTGAATGAAATTCAAACCTTCAGAAAACAATTTCTTCCTGGAAAAACAGGAAAAGGAAAAATTAAAGACTTAACTTTGAGTATAGGCCACTTTCTGCAGAGATATTGCTTCTTTAAAAGCAGCAAATGTAACAAATCATGGCAGGCTGAAACAGTTTGTCTTGTTGTTTGACAGCACGTTCTGCTTTGTGGAGGCACTTCTTTACACAAACATGTCACATCGCTGATTTAGTCAGTCTGCTTTAGAAAATAAGGAAGGTTATTTCTAAAAGCAGCTCACTCCATATTTCAGTTAATGACAACAATTCATAACAGGCCCAAAGTGGCATTCAAGGACATTTTACAAATGCTATTGTTTCTCCCACTCATCCCTACTGAGCACACCTGTCAATGCACTGTTTTTTGGCTTTTAGCCCACTCGTTTTGTCCTGAACCTCCAGCAACATATATGACTTGCAACGCACGCACACAAATTTAAGTACATGGTTTAAATTTCTTTGTGGTTTTGTTATTTTTGTTTGTTTTTCGGTTGTTTATTTGTTTTTTGTTCTTTTTCTGTACCTTCTTTGGCTTTGATGCATAGATATCTGCAGACCATCTCGCATTCTTCTGGAAAAATCTTTCTGTGGTCTTTTAAAGGTGCCAATGGTGGAGATTGCACCAGGTTACAAAAATCAGAAGGTTCAGGAGAGGTTAGAAAGACAGCAAACTAATATGACTTCAGTATGGGCACATGCCATCATTTGTGATGGGGAGAACAGCAACCAAACAAGGCTTGATGCAGGCATGAATAAAATAAAATAAAATAAAATAAAATAAAATAAAATAAAATAAAATAAAATAAAATAAAATAAAATAAAAT
>JBAMHW010000015.1:5637865-5650357 GCA_037177495.1 Rhadinocentrus ornatus | reverse complement strand
ACACACACACACATATATATATATATATATATATATATATATATATATATACACATATATGTGGTTAAAAGCTATTTAAGTTATGCAAACTAATACAATATTAGTTGGCTTTTAAGCTAAGATAAATGCATAAAACAAGAGAAAAACATAGAGTATGCTTGCAGCAGGTAACACAACATACTGTAGCATTCGTGGGCTAGTACCAGGTTCTCATGGTTACTTTGCAAACTGCAGATGCTCATTTTATTACTTTGAACTTATTGATGGCGGCCATCATAAAACTCCCAATGTGTTTTATTTATGACTTACTGCATGCGTACAAGCTCTTTTTATCTTCACAGGTCTACAACATACACTCTGTTAGGAAAGATACACAAAATATATGCAGTATATCATCTGTATTTCATCCTTTATTAAGCATTTCCCATATTTCCACCACCTTCTATCATAGTCCTGTTATATGTTTGAGTTGTGTTTTTATAATGTGTTCTCTACAATTCAAAATCTGCAACAAGTATCACGGGAACTGTTACATTATGTCATGCATAAAAATATGGCAACTGTAGCTATGACTTTACTTCCACTAAAATTTACAGCCTCTTATTTCATTTTCATCTTCTTTCGTTCATTTCAACATTTATTTTGCATTATGTTACAGCTTTCTTTTGGTTTTAAAAGGAAGCATATCATCACCTTCCTAAACTTATGGCCTAAACTAATGAACAGATCATATTATAAACTGTTGGTGACATTATCAGAGGTAGCCAGCATTACAAAAAGATGATTTAGGCAAAGAAATATTTTTTGTAAAAAAATGACTTAGGCCATTAGTTTAGGAAGGTGACGATATCAGGCTTAATAACAGATCTGCCTTAATGAAGAGTGTATACTAGGCTTGGATGTCTTCAAAATGTCAGAGGACACTTTATAAAAATGTGGGTGTAGCACTAAACATGAAATATAATAAATCATACATGAATGGGAACTCCATTAAATGTGCAACGTCTTTATCTTTTCTCTGCTCAAACACAGCAAACATTATTGTATTGATTAGCTGTTATCACAGCGGTGTACATTGAACTTTTCTGAGGCCTCGCTGCACGTTTGGTTTCTAATCAATACTACTGTCTCAGATATTGTATTTGCATTCCTTAAAAAAATCCAGGTACTGTATCTGTAAGACATCGCTGAACTTGAATGAGAACTTCAGCGATGTGCAGATGTAAAAAGAAGGAAGTGTGTTTGTCCTGCATGTTAATTTATAATCGTAATGAAAATATGTTTGCATGATCATCTTATATTGCCCTGTTGCATTATGGGAATCAGGGGAATATGGGAGATATTGTTGGACGTCCTCTGTGCATCCAGTAGATTGATAGTCAAAAGAAAATTAGAATCCTCTATGCTGACTAGAAGCTTGCTGACCAGAAGCTTGACAACAAATTTCTGTCAGAAAAGATAATTTTTTTAACGAGTTTGTTATTTTTTTATTTTTTTAATTCATAGATCAGTGCAAGCTCTTTATAATAGCTCTGATAACCAATCAGGTGAAAGGCACAGTTCATTTAGAAATGTGAAACAGTCTGTTCTAGTCAATACTCCCTGTGCTGCAATCACACATCATAAAGAATGACACATGGGAAGTTCTCTTGAATCGATTAACTGGATGTTTTCATATTTCAGGGAGCAACAGCACCATCAATATGCCATAAAGTCATATTTTATGTCTCTACATTTTCCTTTTAATCCTCTTGATGTGTATCATCTTGAAAGCTTTATAGCACTGTAATATTTTGTAGATACAAACACTTTAAAGGTACAGTGTGTGACACTTACTGACACCTAGTGGTAAAGATGGGCATATAAATTACCTCAAATACCAAGAACTTCACACACAGAGTTGTTTGTCCATTCAGAGACACTGTAGTTTAAAAGGTAATACAAATATGGCTGCTGCCATGTATGCCACAGTAAATAAATATAAATGGCTCATTTGAAGAGATTTTAATAAAGTGATTATATACCAATAGAAACAGTGTTTAATGTTATATTAATTATTTCTGTCAATGAATTTATTACACCCATTGAAAAGAAATTTATTCTGCCTTTTGTCGCAAGTTAAAGGGATTTCCTGAGATCTTCTGTTACATGCTTTGGTCAATATATCACAGAATTATAGACAATGCATCTGCTCTTTTTTAAACAAATGTACAGTTATAAGTTATGTTGACCTGTTTAAGCAGTAGGACCCCGTCACACTGGACTCCAGTTCTCTCTTCTGCAGACATTGCCTTTTATAAGAATGGTAGTGCTTAACCCTCAAAGCACATTATAACCATATGACGGGGCATACAGCCAATACACTGGCACACAAAGTAAACCCGGTTCAGTCAACTACCACATAATACTGACAGAGAAATACTTTACTGGCATTTTTATTCTCAAATTTTAAAGAACTGCTTAACTCACCCAGGTTGTTAAAACACCACAGCACACAAGATAAGGCAGCTGACATGTTTTTGGTTGTTCCATTCAAATGTCACAGAATAAATCCTCGATCTCATATCAGCTCCATAAACCCTGGACTTTGCTGCCGGTCCATCTCCATTTTAAAGAGGACATATTTATTAAGTTAAGTGAAATGTATAACTGCTAATAGAAATGTATTATTTAAGCAGAAAAGCAAAATAACCAAAAGAGTTTTTATCTCCCACTTGATAATAGAGTGAATAATAAAGTGAAAGCTTTATTATTTAAACTTAAAACTGGATGGGGATAAAAAAATATGGGCAGCCAAATCTATACAACCTTAAAGAAATTGTTCATAAAATGTATTGTCTGGAGGCAGAATATATATATTTGGACAAAATATCGTGGCTACAGTTTTGGAAATGTCTCAGTCTGCACCAAAAAAAGAGGACAGACGAGGCTGAACATCTAAAAATAAATTAAACAAGCCCTCCACGTCTTCTCACAATGCTCTTTTTTATTTGACTGTTCAGCTTTTAAAGAACATGCTGTCCTTTTATCTACAGAAGGAAAGACTTATTTGAATGATGAAAGCACAACAGGCTTGTAACAACCTTTATAACAATTCTCACAAGTGGGACCTAATTCGGCCACACAGCTCCATTTCAATGCTTGGGTCAACATCATTGTAGTTTAGTGTACCTGCAGATATACAGTATGACAGCAGGTATGGCTGTCATCAATAATCTACTCCTTCCCCCTGATAGTTGATGTGTTTGCATCATAAGTCTGACACTGAGGCCTTTTCATGTTCTGCTGTATATCGCTGCTTAGAGGGTGTTGCAGGAGATTGCAGTTTCATATCAGCCTGCTGTCTATAGATGAGGTTTTTGGTTTGTCTTTGGTTTGTCAAAGACAAACAAAAAATCCTTTCAGTTCAATGTAAACAAAGAGGAGCAGGAATCAGTTTAACTTATTTAATCTATTTATTTTTAGCTCTATGCTGCTAAAGCTAACAATGATAACTTATCTCTTGGTTGAAGCAAATGTAACATTTTTTAAATATTTTTTTTTAAATCAGTCTTTTGAACCCAAACTACACCATAAGGATAAGTAGAATTGCATTTTATAGTAAATTTTTTTCTGTTATTGAGTCAACATGAACATGAGGATGCATGTAAGTCTGATCACTCGTGCCAAACTCAGAGGTGGTCAGGAACACTTGTGGCCACACAGAGAGCAAGGAAGTGTTACAAAGATAACTCGGGGCTTGCTTTGAGTCAAGTCAGGTCAATGAGGGATGCCAGTATGTCTCCTCAGGACAGATTCACACTGCTAAGCAATGATAAGAATAAAAATGTCTCAGACCACCTGTAGGTTGAGCAAGTGGATCTAAATGTGCTCGCAATCCAGGCATTAAAACTTTATTTAGCAGTGTCTGGTTGTGATCAGATGTACACATATTTGAAGCAAATGTGATAAAATATGTAACATATCATTTAAAACATAAATGTAAATGTGTCTTGGGCTTGATTGAAGGACCACCTACTGACGCAAGCAGCAGAATGTATACTAGATTGTTTGGTCACTCTTGTGAGAGAAATCATTAACTAGCTTATAACTATTCATAAACTTTTTAATAACATTTGTTATTTGTTTCTGATTTGTTACTTTTTAGTTACCATGTAAATTATCATACCATGTATGTCCTATCATTGTGTTACCGTGAGGTCTTCGACACTGGACAGTCTTATTAATGGAAATGTTAGCATGCAGTTTAGCACATTTGTTATAGCATGCAAAAATATGGTGAATGTTTTAGAATGCAAACGTGCTGAAGCACAATACAGTCAAACTAAGGCTCATTTATGTGCCCTTTATGTACGTAAATAGGTACATCCGTTTTAAATGTCATTGTCTTCATGTGTCATTCCATGTGTCCTTTATGTTGGTTGTTAGGCAATGCATCCACCAGGGGGTTGTTCAGAGTTCATCTTCTGGCTCTAACATCCTTTTTAGACATCGGTAAGCATGGCAACAGTGGAGGAGGTCATGATAGTATACATTCTCATAAAGAGATAAACAGAGGCTGCACAGTTGATAGCAGAGGTCTGTACATCCATGCAACACCTTGCAGCTTCATCTTTTTCTTTGTTCCTTTTGCCAGTTGCACTTCAGCTCTACTGATCAACACTGCCCCCATGGAAAGGTCGAGCGATGCATCTGTATGTTCTCTGAAAACGGACCTCTTGGGCCAGTGTCCTGCAGGATTTAGTAGGGATTGTTTCCCTGCTGCAACACACCTGGTTTTTCAAATGTTTGTTGTGAAGTTCTGCACAAGTTTCTTAATGACTCGTCAGTTTGAGTCAGGTGTGTTACAACAGGAAAACATCTAAAACCTGCAGGACACTAGTCCAGGAGGTCCAGAGATGGTGATCCCTGGCATAGATCTTTAATGGACCATAGTTGCCTGTTGTCGCAAATTTCTGACAAACCTTTATTTATTTTCTTTATTTTTTTATTATCAAACTGATTATTTAATCTATTTATTTGCTTTTACTCAATTTTATCTCTTTATTTATTTTCATTTTTTTAATTATTCATTATTTTTATTTATTTATAAATGATCAATTTTTTTTTAGATTTCCTTGTATTTTCTTTATTTCCAGTCTTTTTTCTTTTGTTATTTTTCTCCAGATGTATTGAATAACTAATAAGAGTTTAGGCTGCTGGGAATGACATTAGTGTTGTTAATATAGTTGGTTTTTTGCTCAGAAACAGATAAGAAGTTATCAGATTACCCACAATTTTTCATTGCAACCCATCAGTTGCTGATGAGAAATGTATGCCTGGTGCCACTAGCAGTGAAGTGGAGTCCAGAAATTAATTTTTCTTGTAAGGAATATGTAATATCTTTACTAAATTTAACTACAGTAAATCAGACATTCTGCCAACACTAAACCCAATTCATTAAAAAGGCTGAAATAAATTGTATAGGAAACATATTCATTTAGAAACAAAGTAATTAGGGAAAATTTAGGTAAGTCCCAGAAGAAAGTCAAAACTGGTTTTAAAAGTAACGGACAGATTTTTACTTAAATGAAACATTGCACTGAGTGGAATAAATCCAATAAAGATACAGAGGCTCTGCTCCAATAGGATTGTGGGTAGTGAGAGTTGAACTCCCAGCTGACTCTGCCTTGGACTTGGCAGTAGCTTTGTACTGACGTTGGGGGCAGATGGTCTCTCTCTCAGGCGTCAGGCGTCAGCTGTTTACATGCACACATGAGAGACTTAGACACAGAGTCTCACGCACAACCCTCAGAGGAAAACCAGACATTCGAAAGAAAGTCCAGACAAATTCTTGACTCGTCGCTTCCTGTTGGGTTCACTGGAATTTGAAAAACAAACGAAGACATGTTTGTTTCTTTCATATATGTATTTTTTTTATCATGTGAAGATACGAACCATTGGAGGTAGGCAACAGAAATACAGTCTTATATTTTGTGTTAGACACCTTAACTGTAGATGATCCTTAAATGTTAGATGTATGTTACAGATTGTTTTAACTCATTTTTTATGGCAGAATTTCTCAAAAAGATTCTTAAACTAAAAACAAAAGAATTTCAACTTTCTTCCATTGGAACGGTTACTTTTAAAAAAAATTTATCTATGATATTTAGCTGTTAGAAAGTGTATTTTACTCTCATCTGCACAAGAGACTACAGTGTTGACAGGGGAATCACTCACTGGCTAAATCTCCTCTAATTCCATTTGCTGACTGTAGGATCTGCCTGAAAAGCTTATAATGTTCTTCTAGTAACACACTGTAGCTAAACAGCCTCATGCCTCCACATAGATGGATGATTTTGGTCTACTTCGATGAAAGGTTTATTATTTAGGTTTTCAGTTAGGCACAAGCCTCCAAGTGGTGAAAAGTTGCAAAATATATTTACTTTTTTGATGTATTTCTATATTATGCATAATAACTTAATAATGCCTTAGGTTTCAAGTATTCTTATATTCTGCAAATGTTCCAGATGCAAATAATTTGTACTTAATTTTAGTATTGTTATATTACCTATGAGTTAATTCTGTTTTTTTCTAATCTGCACTCATTGTCTCATAACACAAAAACATATATTTCACAGACTGAACAGATTTGTATGTAAATAGATTTATACTTTAAAAAAAATGATGTCTCATATTAAATATCTCAAAAAACATGAAACCCTACTATGATTAGTTTTAATGATCTACTAAAGACTTAGTTTTTTTCCCCCTGGATTAGAAGCGGTTTAGTCTTCAAATATGTTTTATAAATTAAACTTTTTCCAAGTAATATACTGTTACACATTCAGCAGTCATTTAACAACAAATAAAACAATAAGAAAAAAATTTAAAAAGCAAAGTATGTCCTCCACATTTTCTTTTTTTTTCAGAAAATATCCAGCTCTAAGCTGTAGAGTAAATTACAGCTCAAATACTTGTACTTGTTTTACTGTCCAGATGTTTGTTTTTATGATACGATTTAGTAAATAGAGCACGAAACCACATGCACTGAACAAAACATCAGAATAATGATGACAGAGGTTATTTCCTCATCTGCATCCTGTTCTCAAACAAAAGAAAAAACTTGGAGGTGATCCCCAGTTTCCTTCTGTGGATCTTGAACATGAGGACGAAAACGTCATGTCCTGCTATATATTCTGCTAAATATCTTCTAATTAATATGTCATTTAAAAGCTATTTTAAATTGGAGGTGTTCTTTATGATTGATTTATTACTCATAAGTCAGCAGTCTCATCAGGGGGAGATAGAAGTGGATCTGTTTGTGTCATGAAATCTCTGTTTTAATTTTTCTTTTCTTTTTTTTTTTTTTGCAGGTGCGCAACAGGAAGCTTTTTAGTGCATGCTCTTGATTCAGGGGCTTCCTCTCTCCCTAGACCCCACATGCAGGACATTCCAGTTTCCCTCCTTCAATGACCAAAGCACATTCATGTCCAAAGCAGCTGCATAGCAATAATCCTTCAAGATGGCAGTCACTACGCTCTATGTTACAGAAGAGCCAGGAGCTGGCTTAACCGATGTGGACATATGTACTCTTGAGATTAATATGCAGCATGAAGTCATCCCATCTATTGTCTGCTCTGTTTGCCTTTCATTCGGCCTCATCTACTGCTTTGTCGGTATGTATTCTTTATGGCATTAGATGCCAGCACAAGCTTGTCTCACGTCACTGGGTCAACACCTAATTGAACCAACTGTTTTAATGTTTCATTAGCTCACCTGATGCCTTAAATCCTGAATAGCAGGTGTCTGTATGTTGCTGGGGGTTTAGTGTGGATAAGCCCAAAGCTGGAGGGGGCAGATGGGGTAGTTCTAAATGTCTGAATGTGAAAGAGGCAGAAGAACTGCCTGAAACACTGAATGACAGTGTTAGTGTGGCAGCGTGTGATTTATGTTTAATGAGCATGTAATGTTGGACAACACGTGACAGTATGTAAACACACATGATGCCAAGATCTGTTAGAGGGTTGGTGTCATGTGGAGTTAGATGAATGTAAATTATTATTAACTTGTTGGATAAACAGGAGCTGTTGTGTAAGTAATGAGTGTTGGATGAGTTGGGTTTCTTGGTATAATTCAGGGTTCTTTAAGTACGACAGGTCAGAAAAGAAAGGAAAGAAGAAAGTGTAATTTTGGCTCCTTTTTTTCCACCAATAGTGTCATTTAAATAGAGATGTCTCATTTTGCTTCATGTGCTCCACTTTCAAATTGGCCTAATGAATGGATGAATAGATGGATTGAGTTGATCTAACATTATTTTAATTCCACCTCCCAGGATACCGCTGCTATAAGCTGGTCCTGTTCTTCTCAGGCTTTTTGTTCGGATCTGCATCTGTGCTCCTGCTTTACCACGTGGAGCCTGCATTAAACGCCCAGCTGGGCCCAGAGACAAAGGCGGGCATCGGCCTGGGTGTCGGTGTGCTCTGTGGACTGATGACCATGCTGGTGTCCGCGCTGGGACTCCTCCTCAGCGGCCTGCAGCTGGGAAGCCTGCTTTCCCTCTCCATCCTGGTGGTTATTGGACAGTTTCACAGCCTCACTCCGGTGTGGCTGCCTCTCGGTGCTGTGCTGGCTGCCAGCATCACCACTGCGGTGTTCACACTTCAGTGGCCAAAACTGTTCAGCATCATCTACACGTCTGTGTTTGGTGCAACAACCGTGATGATCTGTGGAGACTACCTGGTGGGGACATTTATGCTGCCTGATCAGGTGTATGATATGTTTTGTCAAGTTGCCCCGCAGCATCTCTGCTGGTTTAACTGGGCCATCACTGGGATCTGCCCTGTTTTAAGTCTCTCAGGATTACTGGTGCAGTGGTGGATAACTGCAGAAGGAGTGTCACACACAGGAGGTGAGTTTCTCTCTCCTCCAAAGTTAAAATAAAATAAAAATACTGTAATACTATATATTTATACTTAAATAAATTTTTCTCTTTTGGATGATTTCCAGCTGCACATAAAAAACAAAAAAAACACAGCAAGCTGCACAAATGTAGAGAGCCAATGAGAAGACCTCAACATTACCGTCGGCGCAGGCCTCCACTGTTGAAACGCTATGCTGGGGACGTCCTGGCTCCGGTAAAAGAAATTAAAACGTATAATGCAAAATCCACAAGATTATCATTTGACTCTAGAATAGAGGTACCAAACTCATTTTACACATGCACATACACTGCAAGATGATCTCAAGCCGGAGCAGTAAAATTACATAGTAGCCTACAAATAATGAAAACTTCCTATTTAATGAAAAAAGTACACCACCCAAATACTTATTTGCAGCTGTATCATACAAATAAATTGTTAAAAAATCCTACATTGTGATTTCAGGACTTTTTTTATTATTATTATGTCTCTCACAATGGACATGCACCTACGATGAAAATTTCAGACCCCTCCATGTTTCTAAGTGGGAGAACTTGCAAAATAGCAGGGTGCTCAAATATTTAATTTCCTCACTGTATATTATGAATAAAGTAACCTGTAAAGAGCTGAAAGTTATTTAAATGTACATACATGGACATTTCCACATCTTTGTAGGAATCGCAACCACCTGAACTGATTCATGTCATAATACAAACTGAAGACATATTTCTTAAGAAAGAAAGTTATAAAAGATTTAGCAAGTTATCACCCTGCCTTTTAAATGCTTTATATTTAAACTTCAAAAAAATACAACCTCAAGTTAACAAGTCAGGAATTAGTTACTTTCTTATTAAATAATTACAGTTAATGTCTTTTATGTAATTTTTCACAAATTCATCCTGTAGGCCAGATTGGATCCTCTGGCTGGCCAGTTTTGGCCCCAAGGACAAATGTTTGACACCCCTGCTCTAGAATATGTTCTCAAAGTTTCTAATTTCATGAGGAATTGCTTCGTGTATGTTGTAACTGTGGATCCTACTCTTGTTTGCCTTCCAGAGTTATCTCCAGCGCCTAAAGGAGCATCAGATGGGGACAGGCTCGTCCACCAGCAGCGTCAGCACTATCACACACACTCTAATTGACTTTGAGACGGGCTCCATGGTGCCTCTGACCGCTGCCTCCCCCATCTTTACAGTGTGAACAAACGCAGTATCAACAGCTTTTTAAACATCTGAGGAACCTACTTCAACATCCAGATGATCATATATTTATTTTGAATTGCTCACTTTCAGGAAAACTATTCAAGCATTTGGATCACTGGTCTGAATCCTAATCGGATAATCATCAACATGCACACAGTGTGATTTTAAATGCTTGGGAGATCATCTCCTTGAAGATTACAAAACAAATTTGTGCTGCATCCACAGTCATCAAGCTAATCATGGCGACATCTTTTGAGCAGTTTATCACACACACTCTTCTCTTTATGAACAAACTCTTTGTGTTATACAGATCCAGAAAACAGTTTTGTTCTCCTGATGGAAACTGTCCAAGGATGCAAACATTAACCAAAGACATGTCAAGATTTGTTTGACATTAAAGAAAAAACAAAATTTACACAAACAATTGCAGTTGAATTAGGGACATTGTCTCTCACCACCGCTTTACACCTGTTCAATTGCTTGTTAATGCAAATAGTTTATCAGCCATGACTAAACACATTTAGTAATGCAGAGATGGACAACGTCCTGAAGTTCAAACTAAGCATCTGAATGAGGAAGAAATGGGATTGAAGGGACTTTGAATGTGACAAAAGCAAAATATCCAGTGAGCAGCAGTTGTCTGGACCAAAATGCCTTGTTGATGTCAGTGGTCAGAGGAGAATGGGCAGACTGGTTGGATATGATAAAGGCAACAGGAAGTCAAATAAGCACTGATTCCAACCAAGGTCTGCAGAATATCATCTCTGAACACACAACACGTCCAACGTTGAAGCAGATGGGCTACAGCAGCAGAAGACCACACCAAGTGTGTCCTGTCTGCTAAGAACCGAGGCTACAAAACTGGACAATAGAAGATGGAAAACGTTGCCTGGTCTTAATTTCAGCTGTAGTATTCAGATTGTTGGAACAGAATTTGGAGGAAACCACATGAACAAATGGATACGTGGTTCAGGCTGCTGGTTGTGTAATGATGTAGGGGAAATGTTCTTGCAGCATTTGGGCTCCTTAGTACCACTTGAGCATCATTAAAGCACTACAGCCGCCACAGTGTAGCATCATCTACTTCCAGCAGAATAATGCACCATGTCACAAAGCTTAAATCATCTCCATTTGGTTTGACAATGAGTTGACTGTACTCCAATGGCATCCACAGTCAGAAGAGCACCTTTAGGATGTGGTGTAAGAGGAGATTTTCCTCGTGGATGTGCAGCTGACAAATCTGCAGCAGTTGTGTGATGTCATGTCAGACATGTCCATTAAGGCAGTTCTGAAGGTAAAAGCAGGTCCAAACTGGTACTAGCAAGGGTACCTAATAAAGTAGCCTGCATGCATATAAGAGAAATGTGTAATTCTGGACAATAAACCAATAAAATACTGATTTAAAACTTAGCATGACAGTCTGCTGCTTTTTGAGTCTTATGTGAATTTTAATTGAAATTAATGTCTCTATGTGGCGATTAATATATACTTCAAACAAAATATGAAGTCACTGTAATTTTAGGCTTTAGCAAATTATTTATGGGTAGGTTTGTCCAGGCTTTTCACTCTAACTATGGGCAAAGCAAGGCGAAGAAGAAGCATTTAAAATACTTTTTAAAATAACTTTTAAGAAGGTAAATAAAGACAAAAAAGCTAAAGTAAAATCAAATACAATGCAAGAAATAAAGGTTATAGTGTGAGGATTTAACTGTTGTTTTGATCAAAGAAAGCGGCAAAAAGAAAAATATGTATCTTTTTTAAAGCTGAAACTCTCAGCAGACCTACAGTTTTCTGGAAGTGTATTCCTCATGTAAGGAGCATAAAAACTGAACGCTGCCTATCCATATTTAGATCAGACACTTGTGCTTATGCACCAAACGGCAGTTCAGAGTACTCACCCTTTTTGGAGTCCTTGGAGGGGGTTTTGGAGAGCACTCCTTCCGGGGACTCTCTTGTTCTGCTGGGGAACTTCATGCCCACGTGGGCAATCACAGCGAGACCTGGAGGGGTATAATTGGGAGAAATGGCCCCCCTGATCTAAATCCCAGTGGTGTTTTGTTGTTGGACTTCTGTGCTCGTCATGGATTGTCCATAACAAACACCATGTTCAGGCATAAGAGTTTCCACATGTGCACTTGGCACCAGGACACTCTAGGCCGCAGTTCGCAGTGCGATGATCAACTTTGTAGTCGTATCATCGGATACGATAATACGACCGCATGTCGAATGCGGCCGCATGTCTTGGACACTCAGGTGAAGAGAGGGATGGAGCTGTCAACTGATCACCACCTGGTGCTGAGTTGGCTTAGGCTCTGGTGGGGGAGGATGCCGGTCAGGCCTGGCAGGCCCAAGCGTGTTGTAAGGGTCTGCTGGGAACGTCTGGCGGAGTC
>JBAMHW010000015.1:5593869-5614720 GCA_037177495.1 Rhadinocentrus ornatus | reverse complement strand
ATGTGTGTATATATATATATATATATATGTGTGTATATATATGTATGTATATATATATGTGTGTATATATATGTATGTATATGTATGTATGTATAATAGTTTTAATTGATTTTCTCCTTTTTCTTTTCCAGATTAGCGCAGTCAGGGCAGTCGTCCCCAACAAAAGCAACAATGAGATTGTTCTGGTGTTGCAGCATTTTGAGAACTGTGTCGACAAGGCCGTGCAGGCTTTCTTGGAAGGTATGAGGATGTCAGTGTTTGAGCTCAGAGTTCCTATGATAACAGGATGTTCCTATAAATGGTGACACAGCTTGTTCACACCCCAAGTGAACTTGTATTTTATTTGTTCTGTTATGTGATTCGTCTTATTTCCTGTCCGTAATAGTTCTAGCACATGTGTTTCTACCACTTCCTAGTTTAGCTGCTTTTGATTAGTCCTGGCATGCCACCCACATGTCTAAGAACTCAAGCAACTTTTTTTTCATCATGCATATCATGCTTTGAATTCCGATGTTGAGCGTTATTTGCATGCCTTTAGTTTCACAGGTTTAATTATAGAAGAGGGTGGTGTTTTTTACGTCGCACTCCTTTGTTCCTTTTTTTTTAGCGGTATTCAGATAATGGCCATGGCATTTATATATTCAGATGGTATTGTAAGGCTTTAAACTTTTTATATTTCACTGAGTATGCTCGTCATATGGTTTGCTTACCAGGAAGTGCAGTTGAGATCCTGAAAGAGTGGAATGTCACCGGTAAAAAGAAGGTAAGAGTTTGACATCCTGTATTTTAAATGTGTTATTGGTGGTGAATCATGTCACATTCAGCTGTAAAATATTCAACATACCTGCCATTGAAAATAACTGTAGATAAGTGGAGCTCTGTATTGTGAGCGCTATAGCCAAACTTTATTATCGTTAGCTTTAAAACAATTTGTCCTTGGACTGAATTAATCCATGTCGCTACGCTGTCATAGAGATAATGACCCAAGGAGTTTGACATTGGTGTCTCTGTGCAGCCCAAGAAGAAAAAGAAGCCTAAGCCCCAGCCGCAGGCCACAGCAGAGCCTGCTCCACCTGAGGCCACAACACCAGAGGAGGCCAAGGATGAGATAAACGGCTTTCATGCCAATGGCTCAGTAATCGATGGAGAGTCGCTTGATTCGCTGAGTGAACAGTTGGACTCTGCTTCCCTGGATACAGCAGAGCTGGACTCTGAACCTGCTACATCCGAAACCACCGGTAAATGCAAATCCTCGAGTACAATACAATCAATTCTGTCTTGTCTTCACAATTAAACATTGCTTGTTTTGGAGGTATTTCTCATTAACAGTAAATAGTATAAGTTTGCTGTGTAACTTGAGGGGGGGACGCTGAGTTATATTCTACTTCTAACAGTACAAACTCTGACTTTGGTCCCCATCCAAGATGATAAAAAACTTAGATAGTCAGGTGATGGGGGGAAAAAAATCTAAAATTTTGATAGCAAGGTCTTAATTTTACAATTTGTCAATAGTAATGATTTCAGATGTTTGAATGATATGGGCTAAAATCGCAATCCTGTATTTCTAATGTTGACTAAATTTATTATTTTTATGGTTTTAATAATAATTTCTGATTAATATAAATCCCAGAATCACATTTTTCTTGGATGACCCACCTCTTCATCTGCACATTTGTTGGTTGGTTTGATTGTCTGCAATGGCCCAAAATAGTGTCTTAATGTAAACATAAAATCAAAGCTGCTAATGCAGTGAGCATGCAATACATTTTTTTGGTTGCTGTCCATGTACCTGCAGCTTAAATTTGAGCTGCGATTAGCATTTAATCCTACCAACAGTTTGGGATAAACACAGAGTTGAACAATCTATCTGTACCATCTGACACCAACTACAAATATTTCACTGCTCATTAACTTAGACGACGATAGCTTGTGCATATTTTTATTAATTTCCTGAGGACAGTTATGTCCTTGATGACCTTTTCTTATAGAGTCTTTTATTTTTATTCTCACAGGTGCAGAAGCAGAAAGCCAGGTTAGTGCTCCAAGTCCTGCCTCTCAGCAGGGAAGGAGGAATCACCAGGCTCCAAGAGGGAACAAGTCCCGACACAGGCCTGGCTCAAATTCACATCCCCCATTCTCCTCATTGGCGCCCACAGGTGATGAGCAAGCATCGTCAGGAGTGAAGAAGATGGGTTAGACACATTTCTTACCTTTTACATTAACTTGTCCCATATATATTTTACAATGAGCATTCAGTGAACTGAAAGACACTCTGAGCCACCACCTGGCCATATAAAACCTGAGACAAAAAAAGGTGTGCGTGGTTTCTTACAGATGCTTTTAAGCTTGCACACAATCAAGGTGTCACTTAAAAACATTTGCCAATGTTACCTTTAATGTCTTTTCCTCAGCTCAAAATATCGACCGCTCTGTGAAAGACCTGCAGAGGTGCACTGCCTCCCTGACTCGCTACAGGATGGTCGTCAAGGAGGAGATGGACTCCTCAATCAAGAGGATGAAGCAGACATTTGCTGAGCTCCAGACCTGGTATGTTGTTTTCTGTTTAAACCTGTTTGCAGTCATGGCGCTGGCTGAATCTTACTTCCCAATTTCCGCCGGGTGCGTGTACGCCGTGGTTTTGTTCTGACCTCCGCGGCAGGATGCACCAGATGCAGAGCAAGTGCAGTCTGCCTAGCTGGATCCGTGAGATCAAGAAATCACTGGAAGATCCTGGATCCAGGATAAACGTCTAGTTGTCCATGATAGAAAAAATATTACCTAATATTTACATAGTTCAGCAAGCACAAATCTGCACGTGGGCTTTTATTAAAAAAATTACCAGATGCTTTTACATTGCCCCTGTGTCCGATGTCTGGCCTCATCTGAACTGTTGCGCTTTCACCTTCTGGATGTGTTCTTGGTCAATAGACTCAACGTGTATGTTTAGCGGACAGCCATGACAAAGCGCTTCTGGGATGCTTCTGACGTGCACCACAGTGCCCTCCGGTGTGAACCAAACCATTGACTTAAACGACCGCAAATAGCTCCGGAGGTCGCGGTGCAGGCAGGAAGGCGTCTCACACGCACCCGCTGGAAATTGGCCTTTAGCATCAGGGCTCCAGCCTAAATTTCAGCACTATTGATTTTGGTTTTGTTCTTTTCCCATCACTGAAACTAGTAGGAGCAGCGGCATAACATTTAGAAGCACTGCTGAAAATCACTTTATTGCTGCACTTCTATAATTTCCTATCTTGACTATTCGTTAAATAATATTTATTGTCAGGAATTGAGTATGATTTAACATTCTGGACTTTAAGATCGTCATCAGTTGGTTTTACAAGGAAAATCTGCATGCAGGAGAATATTTAAGTACATGTTTTTATGTTTTCTCTGTAGTTTTTATAAATTCCTATGGGACCGAGTTTTGCATTTTAGAACAAAAGAAATGCTGCAGAGACGGCACTGCTTTTGGATTGTTTTATTCGGCTGGAACTAGTCTTTTCTTGAGAAAGGCCTGTGATCTCCTTGGAATTCAGAATAATTTCCATGCAAATTTTTAGTTTCAGAGCTTAGGTTTGCCAAACAGACCAAGGAGAGCTGCTTTCTGCCCCCCCCTGGTTGCATACACACACTGTTTGATTGACAGTCACTTATTGCTATGTGTGAACTCTTCAAAGACAGTGTCCCAGTCCCCAACCAAATACCTACAATGTTAGATATTTTCATGGAGGCAGTGAAAGAGGTTTGAGAAATCATCCAGCTTGCAGTATCATGACTGACTGGAGAGAGAAGTTACAAAGAGGAACTGCTATTTTCTCTTTGACGAGAGCAGCAAAGCAGTGCAAATAACTCGGAGGCCCTTTTATCATGTAAAGTACGTGGTTAATGACAGGCCTAGATGACGGATGATACTGGTTGACAAAGGTCAGATGATACAGGGTTAAATCTGGCAATAATATTCTGGATCTACGGTCACAGTTAAACCATAAACATAATAGGACTTTAAAACTCCTGAACACATGTAGAGAAGAAATTCTCATGTTGACATCTCTATTAAATGGGCATCAGCACAATATAAATTCAGAGATAAACAATATAAAAAGAATGGGTAAAGCTAGCTAACGTAGGGCAGCTCCCAGGAATTTTATTATCTGAACGTTTTTGTATATAGGTACTTGGTTAAAACGGGCGTTTTCTTTTGTTTCATTTCTGTGGAAATGACGTCTCTTATACTCAGCAGTAAACCTCACTTGTTCCAAGACGTAGCTACTTCTCAGGCGGATGCCTCTATATCACTGTGACCTGACAGATTGCTAAACTTTGTGCAAGCGTCACCAGGCATGCTTTTTATCCACACCCTTACTTGTTCTGTCAATTTAGTTAATTAAGGCTGTAAATCTTATGAACAATCCAAAGACTTGTCATGGCAATTAAAGCTTACTGGAGATATACATGAGCACAAAGAAACCTCAAATTCCTGATCAAGTTTCTTGTACCACACATCTTGGAACTATTTAGTTGACTGAGGTACAATGTGTTGCTGTTACTACTGATTTTACTGTACTGCCAGTGAGGCAAAGGGCATTTTTCTTTACCTTTTTCCATCTTATGCAACAGTTTGACTAAAAGTGACTTGCACTTTGCAGACATTTTAAGAATATTTCTATTAATTTATTCTGCCTCTGGTTTTTCATTCTATGGTTAGCGTACTCATCACAGGTCACCCTGTCTCTACCCTTCATTTATTGACTGGGCAAAAATGTCAAATTAACTTTGCAATTTATACAGGTAACCTCTTCTTCTGCAGCACAACTTTAACTTAACAGACTTTGCCAGCTCTTATGTAACTTGAATATGTGGTGACTTGAAGCCCCACCCCATAATTTCATGCACTTTGAAAAGTATTACCTCTCTACCAGGACTGTTTGAGTTGTTTAAAAGGTTTCCCCAGTGCCTTGTTTCATATTTCAAGCTAAACCATTGTAGGTAGGTAATGCCAACAATGGTAATATCTGTGGGTAGGGTAATGTCTGATTTTAAAAACTATGACAAGTGAACATGTTTCCACATATAAAGACGGTCATTCTGTTGTCACACTGGAGTATGGTGCCACTGATTTTCCAAGCTAATAATGGTGTTTTTCCATTATATGATACTGTACTGCATGTATCTTTGGTTCTCTATTGTATGGAACTGATACAGTCCCATACCTGTCTTTTTTGGTGCTACCTCAACCACTGTTCCAACTGAGCTGAACCAATACCCTACAGCAGGGGGTGTCCAGTTCCAGTCCTGGCTGCAGTCCTGCAGGTTTTGGATAATTCCCTGCACCATCACACCTGATTCGAATTAAACCGCTATCCGCTTTGTCAAGTGCTGCCCAAGCATGTTGATCTATTAATCTGATTCAGCTATACCACAGCAGGAAACATCCAAAACCTGAAGGACAGTGGCTCTTGAGGACCGACTTTGGACACCCTTGCCCTGTGGTAAAACTAAAGCACTGCAGACCCATCGGTCAGAGAATTATCTCCTGTGAACATGAAATTCTCTGCAGCTGCATGGACACACCAATGCACTCACTTTTTTCCAATGAAGTTGTTAAAAAATCTAAAGAGCAATTTACAACATCAGTTTTGACTATTTGACCATACGGATTGCAGACTGTGAGCATGACTAATAAAACCATGAGCATGTTTATTGATCGTGAGTTTGGATTTACAGTTTGTTTGTTTTATTCCCCCTCCTGATAGAGCTGAACTAAAAGCCAGTCGCAAACTAAATCAGTGCAATAACCACTCTGAACTCCTCTATACTCTTCACTGTAAGTCAGTTTGGATAAGATCTGTTCAATCAATATAATGTCATAAGCACACAGCAAAGATGTGTGTCTTGTCTGTGCTACTGCAGCTTTCATGCTGTAAAACATCTGATCCCACCCACAGTGAGGTGGTACCGTCTGTAGTGGAAGATGAAGCAGGAGAAAGATGCATGTAATGGAAAAGCACCACAACATGGAATGGGCCTGCCCGCTTTTGGTACTTCATGTCTCAGACTTTAAAGATACAACCAGAAAATTTCACTTCTTTAATTTCCTAATAAATCGGCATGAGATTTCGGTTTGTCATGGCCCGCATTTTTCCCATGCGTTCTTTGCATTAGCCTGGTTGTTAGGCAGGACATCCACTCGGGGCCATGTAGTATTCAGAGTTCACTTCCAGATGGATGTATAGATCAAAGTCCAACAGTTCTCTATCCTTATTCCCCGATGAAGTAACATCATTTGCCTTGTTTCCACCTCCGGGTTGGTACGGGTGGTTTGGTTCAGTAAATCCTGATGTTTGTTGCATTTTCACAGCCAACCGTACCTTTACCTAGTAGACTGCTTATTGACCAGATAGCGATGGATATGTCAACTAATGTAATGACTTGATGTCATTGTGGCTGAACACCTTCCCTGAATTATAACAAAGTACGCAACACAGAATAGGGTGATGCAAGATTTGGTAGTAAAGGGCTAATATCGATGATACATGTACTAGGGCTGTTCAAATTAATGCATTACTGCAAAGAGATTTATCTGTGGAGTAATGCATAAAAATCCGAATTTGGCCTTATCTCGGCGAGAGAGCTTAATTTTGGACATGTAGGTGTCTTGTCTCCACGGTAAGCAGTATCCTACAAAAAACATTAATTCTTCCTTATTTCTGAAGATCAGTCCTGTTTCATATCAACTGTCCAACATCTCACAAAAAATGCTGAAAGAATCTAGATGTAGTCTTGTAAATAGTGATTCACAGTCTTTGTCAAATCTCAGTCTGTGACTAGGCTAAGACTTGAAACTCTGAACGTTTGTCTTTTAGATGTGAGCTGGTAGTTTTCTAGAGTCTTTTGCAAATCTTTTCAAAGTCTTCTGATGTAAACCCAGCATACGATTTACTAAATACTTTCTTTTTTTTTTACTCTATGAAAATCGTTTGGTGTAAGGCCAGCATTAGATGTGTTTATATTCATTCATTCCGTAACCTCTCTTCAAAATTTCTATTGTCTTCTTCTTTGCTTTTGCTGATTTACATGTGAATTATACTGCCCACACGATTTCTGTTTAGATGCATGTCTGTAAGCATGAACACAGGACAGGCAGAAGGCTCCATTTACAACGTTGAGCAAAAACTGGTCTTTATTCTGATCTGTGCATCGTGTTATTGGATATTTTACTGATTGTTTTACACTTGCTTAGGCCTGTCGCGATAAGCAATGAGTCAATTAGTTGCACGGTAAAAAAAATATTAGGGCGATAAGTTTGCCGGCGGCGATAGTTTTCATTATTTAAATTTTTTTCTATCTTGCTTTACCATAGACTGTGTATGACACCAGGTTTCACTATGGAGGATCTCGACTGAACGTGCTCGTTTCTTGCGACGTGATCTCTCTAGTGTCATTCTTGACAGCAGCATGTTGCAGCACGAGACCGTGGTGAAGCACCTGTGCGAGGCGCTGTACCGCATTTGTTTTACAGGGCTGCCAACTCTCACGCATCGGCTGTGAGACTCGTGCATTTGAGTGGCATCTCACGCTCCTTGCGTGAATCATGTAAATAAGGCAAATGGAGAAAAATGGCTGCGAGCACTTTCTCATTTATTGTATCACTGCTCCCCACATGTTGGCAGAACACACACATGTAGCCTACAACGTCAGTACAAAGCCCCCACTTCCTGGTCTACCGTAATAACCACTGTAACGCGCAGGCACATTACACAAATAGAGTCAGCCTATATACTACTGTATACACATCAAGAGTAATGCTGGCTAATCGAGAGGTTTGGGAAGATTCTCAGTGGGCCGCATTACTTTTGGACCGGTGTCCCAGCATAAGTGGAAAAAGTGCAGCGCCGCGACGCAGCAGCGCTTCACTCACTGCTCATAGATCAGTCTGACACGCAGTGGGGAGATATTTCAGCTCAATTTATCGCACAGCGAAATTTTTTAGCGCGACAGGCCTATATTTGCTGTTTTACTGTCATTTTCTGACAATGTTGTATTCTGATTCCAAACTGTGCTTCAGTGTGTTTTAGATAAGACAAGATCCTTTATTGATCCCATGTGGGGAAATTTAACTGTTAGAGCAGCTCAAACAACGTTTTCATGCACCATAATTCTTACCTTGAATGAAACTAAAATAAACCCTCTTTTCCACTTATTCTTTTTCTTATTTGCAGTTTAATGGACAGAGAGGTGACTCTACTGGGGGAGATGGACAAAGTGAAAGCCGAGGCCAGTAAGTACTTAATTTTCCAGTATGTATACTGAATGTTGCTTGTCACTTACTAAACAAGCGCTGCTAGTATTCTTCCATAATATGATCACCTGGCTCAAAGGCCTGGAGAATCTGACCTAAATCACTTCCAGAGGGAGTATAAGAGATTGTTGTGGAACAGCAAGTCCCAGTTTCCTCAAAACTGCAGTGGTGCCCTCAGGGCTCAGATATACCTAGAGCATACTCTTTGTGTGTGTCTGTGTGTGTGTGTGTGTGTGTGTGTGTCTACATGCTTGTGTGCACATACGTGTGTGTAACGTGACAGAGCAGGACTGCATATTTTCTACAAGTAGGCCATTCTCTCTTATTCTGTCCCTTTTTTAGTGTGAAGTGTGTGTTGCAGGCCTGGAAAAAGTGAATAGTGTCAGGTGTCAAGGGAGACTCAATGCTGTCTTTGTGCGAGGTGTGTGGTGAATTGACAGAAACCCAAAGAAACTCTAGTGCTTCTTCAACCTTGCATAAAACCATGTTACTTCAAAATTTACCTTCCATTTCCATAGTCTTGATTGACTAAAAAAAACATATTTTACCAGAATAGGATGAACCTTGTTTCTCCTTTTTGCCACAAAATCTCACAGTAATACTAACAAGTTTTATAAATGGATAATAAATGCTTTGGTGTATAAAGTGCCTGAATGAGTGGCAATGTGTACATCAGTTTGCGGTCATGGTGACATCTTGTTGAAATAACAGCCAGAAAGCCATGCCAAAACAAATGGATCCAGTCTCTGTGCTGCTGGAGAGTTTTCCATGCAAAACTATTCAGATCTCCTAGGGGAGCCTATTCTGGGAAGTGCAGTAAAATGAAATGAATTAAAAAGTCCAGGTAAAATCACATTTAGTCAGACTTTTTCTGGTAAGGGCAGGCTTTCCCCCCTGTAGATGTATCGGATCTTTTCTATTAGGAGGAAAGGAAAGATGAAATATCAGAAAGGCTTCTCTTTGTTTTCCTCTGTTAACTGGAAGGTCTGTCATAGACAACACAGGCGGAAGATTTATTGCTTTGTAGATGTGGTTTATATTCTGTCTGGAAGAAGCCACTGAGTTTCACAGCAGCACAAAAGCCATTGTTTTGAGACATTGTAGAAAACTTCAGTTGTGTCCTATAATGATGTGTTAACCATTCCAGAACTGTAAAAGAAATAACCATGAAGGTACTGACATGGATTCTTAACTGGTTGGACATAATCCGTCTGATTGAAATCTGAATTTCATTGCTGTCCATGTAAGTTCATGGTTGTTGTGTTTCAGTGGTGATTTTGGATGCCCGGCAGAAGAAAGCGGAGGAGCTCAGACGGCTGACAGACCAGTCTGCATCCATGTCAGAGGAGCAGCTGACTGAACTGCGTGCAGACATCAAGGTATCTGACAGCACCACTGCTTCAGTTGTAATGGTTAAGCAAATTATTTAATAATGATTACATTCATAGCAAGTTGTCTGTTCCCATTCAAAATTTAAACCGATCATTTCGGAGATTAAGATAAATTAAAACGTATGTACCCATTGCAAACTTTTTACATTCTTCTAATGATTTTTTTATTTTGTTTATTTTTTTGGCAGCACTTTGTGAGTGAACGTAAATATGACGAGGACCTTGGGAAAGCTGTAAGATTTACCTTTGATCTTGAACCACTGAAGACCAGCATCTCTGGGTTTGGATCAGGTACCACACCATGTGCATCTCTTTTAATTTTTCCTCTTTCCCTAGCTCTTACCCGCATAATACAAAATAGTTTTATAATCGGTCTCAAAATACAAAACTGCCCATCTCAGTTAGACGTCCATAACCCCATAAAGCTGGCAGGCATAAATTATTTGATTAATTTATGCAAAAATGCGCACCATGATGAGAACCTGGAGGAAATAACAGATGCAATTTAGAGTACACGTTACATGTGTAAAATGTAATGTGTACTCTAAATTGCATCTATTTCCTTTTGGCCAGTGGAGTTAAAAGGAGGGAAGCTACAGATGCAGAGTGCGCATCACATGCTTCGTGAACTTTCACTTACGGGAATATTACGTACTCTCTGCGAAAGACTCCAACAGCAAGAATCTAACATTTCTATGCAGGTTAAGCTATTAGGAAAAGGACAGACTCCCGCCAACAGCCCCGAACGTCGCAGATCACTCTGCCTGCAGCTTTCAGGGGTATGACCTTCCAGCAACAGGTTAGTTGGTTAGTTGCAGGTTTCTTAGGTTCAGTCTTTCGTCCTAAGTTCTAACTTAACCCTTTAGGTGCCGGAGCTTTTTAAAGTTGTTGAGGCATACTGTAAATAAAAAATTTTTTTTATGATGGCAGTAAAATTATTCCTCTAACTTCATATTGTGGCATCACAGGTTGGCAGCCGTATCAGATTCCACATCTTTTACTCTGAATTATCGGATTTTATTTCTATCATGAAACTTTTCAGTCTTTACTGTGTTTCTGTCAGGTCTGAACGACATGGGAAAAATATCTAATTGCCATTTTTCTGACATTAATTGCAATTATATTTGGTTTGCGATTTAATTCCAGCTTCTGTTTAATGTTCATGCAGAAATATATTTTCTGAATGAAGTAGAGGATTATCACATGGCATCAATACATGAATTGCTTTATATTCTAACAAGCATGTAAAGTTAAAGGTACAGTGTGTAGTTTATTTGGTTTATTTGCAAAAATCAAGTATCCCTATCATAAATCAGAGTCTAATCACAATGGCATCCAAATGAAAGTGTTCTCATAGCTTAGAATTAGATGTTTATAAATACATGTGTGGCGGCGCACCCAACTGGAGGCTGCCATGTTGCATCGCCATCTTTGAATACAGTAGCCGAGAGGGGACAAACTTACTTTACCTACGAGTCCCCACTGTTTTGTGGGGAGGGGTATCCCGCGAGACGGAGGAAAAAATGGCAAAGAAAAAGAAATAATAACAGGGATAAAACAAGAGTTACATCGGTGGAGCATTTACCAGATGGAGGCAGTTGATGAAGGAGAGGAACTTCAAAACTAACACTGAGGTTGCAGCTTTCTGCTGGATAGGTGAGTTAGTTCAATTCACGAGTTCATGAGTTAATTCAATCAATAGTTCACAGGTCCACTTCCCCTGCTTTAACTGCCTCTACCTCACCCTCTTCGTTGTCCTCTTCATCCGTGACGCTGACTCACCAAGTCATGAAAAACGATTTTACACGATAACATTAGCTATTAGCAGTAGCTTGGTACCAAATACATGGAGCGCATGCTTGTAACTTTATCGGCATAAAAAAATAAATAATTATAGATGTGTCCCAATAAAGCATCTGTATAACAACAACATGTATCTATGTATAACTATGTATCGTTCTGTATCTCATCGCCTTACGGGACACTCGAACTTGTGTGAGATGTTGACATCTTTACATTTTCGACTCTCCACAGCTTCTGTAGTTGTAATAACGGTCAGGCTCCAGAGAACACTATTTAGTTGCTCGTAACATATTAGCGCACCACTAGATGGGAGTAATTCTTACACACTGGGGCTTTAAGCTAAGAACGGCTTCACTTATCCAACTACATGATGCAACCTGTGGCCAAAACACTGAGGTTTCCTCAAGAACAGGTTTCTACTTTTGTCCTTGCAGTAAAAACTAAACAGTCTGATGTTTATTCATCTTATTTACACCACAGCTCCTCATTTCTCTCTGCATGATTTCTGTGCTGCACTCAGTAAAGTTTCACCCCCGACGCCACAGACACGAGCATGCACATGCAGGTGTGCACACTCCAACCAGCAGATAACACGTGTCTGATGTTACGTGGCTTCAACCACCTGAAAA
Organism: Rhadinocentrus ornatus; assembly: GCA_037177495.1. Taxonomy (NCBI): domain Eukaryota; kingdom Metazoa; phylum Chordata; class Actinopteri; order Atheriniformes; family Melanotaeniidae; genus Rhadinocentrus; species Rhadinocentrus ornatus. The sequence goes on along the minus strand of JBAMHW010000015.1, from coordinate 5,602,598 downwards.
TCGGACAGAAATCGCAATTTCAATTTAAAAAAATATTCTTTATTCAGCCCTTCTCTGTATCATAATTAACGAATTTTGTTCACGGTCTAGTGTGAATGTCTGCAATTATCCATTTATACAAGAAGTCAAAGGAAAACATTTAAGAGATTCATCAGGTACCGCCGTTTCACATAGCAGAACTTTTGTAAAGGCTGTACATACAAAAAGGTAATGTTCACCAGTTCCAACCAGAATGTAACCTTTAATTGATTATGTATAGAAATGTACATAGGGTGAGTATTTGTAAGAAGCAAGAAGGTCTCAGGCAGTTGTAAAAATGTCCAGTTTGTCTCAGCCACCCTATGGAGGCAACTTGATTCGGGTGCTTGTATTCGCGATCTCGTTCTTTTGGTCATTACCGACAGCTCGGGACCATAGGTGGGGGTGGGAACGAAGATCGACTGGTAGATTCAGACCTTTGCCTCTCACCTTAGTTCTTTTGTTTTGTTTTTTGGGCAACAATGGCAACTGCTGAACTGTGTTAAAGAAACACTGCTTCCCCCAATATGGCGGATCTAGCCACAGCTCTGTGTGTTGTGACGTATGTGCACATTCTCTATCATGTCAGGTAGTGCAGAGGTATGAATAATAGGAGGCAAGATGCACAGATCACTCTCCTCAAAGGGAATCACCTCTGATATATGTTGTTGTACAGCTTTGTTAGGAGGATCTGTTCAAAGAATAAAAAAAAAAACAACAGATTAATAAACTGGTTGACTGAAGACTTGACTCTTTACCAGTTACTGAAATGAACAGTTTATGTCTTCAAATACAGAATTTTCCTTTGCTCATGATTTTTATAGGTGGGTATTGATGATTTCATTCTGTTGCTCCAGTATTTATGAGGAAAAAACATTCAGGTTTTGGGGCACGTAGGGTTTCTGCTGGATCTACCAGCCAGCTGTCATGGGCATGCCCTCCCCTCCATCTGCAAGAATAAGATTGGCTTGTGGAAGGGGTCTCCCTCTTCATGTGCAACCGGCCACGGCTTCCTTCGTGTCTTCCTTTGTCTGCCACACTATTTAATGTTAGTGTTCTATGCATTTTTGGGCTTCCTCTTTGCATTTTTTACTCTCACACAGTGAACTTCCTTTCTGTTAGCAGGGTTTGCTGCTATTTATTGAACAATGTATAAAAGGACGGCTGTGTTGCAGTGACCTGCAGGGTCATTTTGGGGAGGAACCACGTGGTTGCTCGTGCATGTACACATCTGTTTTACAGCCACTGAGATTTATGAAGGTAAAGTGTGCAGGATCAGACGTGCTCACAGCTTTAAACATCTGGATTTTTTTTGCTGCAGGCTTTTAAGATGTTGTGATTATGCTGGTTTTATTTATTTTTCTTTTTGTAGTATGAAAACTGCACACTCATTTAATACATAAGGAGTCTGATGAACTGTGGAACAGACATCTTAATTATCTACCCTGGGGTTATGTTTGGCTCCAAAAAGAACCACATGAAGTCTACCACCTACACGCTGAGAGGGTCCATAATAAATGTACAGAAGGTTCTAAAAAAACGCCAATATTTAAATTATTAAATGCTGACGGTTAAAAGAAGTTCTTTCTTTCTTACGTTCTACTGTTCGCTGCCTCTTTCTCTCCAAACTACTGTCCTGGGTAATAATAAAAATGGTAAAATGAATTTTTCTATTGTTTCTATTTCAGTGTACCACCCGCGTACCGGCTACTCAAATCGGTCCCGTTGTAGCTCCACATCATCTTCTGTCGCGAGCCCAGGCCTACAGGAGACGCCACCTCCCACCCAAACCCAAAGTCCCCCCAGGGAAACCCGCCCTCCCCCTGCCAAACAGGTCAGCTGGAAACGTGGTCGTTTGACGACCTGAAGCAGCCTGAAAGATGAGAGGTGTTCATTTACGACTGTAACTAACTCTTAATTCTCCCCTCAGATTTTCCAAGGAAACAGGCGCACTTTCCAGGGACAGGGTTATCACTCGGGTGGTCAGCGGTATAACGGCAGTTCCTACCACGAGAGGAACACCAGTCGTCCAAACCACCGCTATCAGAGCGACGGCGGCTCCTCTGGCTCCACGTCGCAGCCCTCGCACAGCTCCAGAGGTCCCCCCCATTCCTCCACGTCCTCCCACCACCAAGACCGACCCGCTCACAATGGGCTGCCCCAAAGGCAGCCGCGAACACACTTTCCTTGACATTGGAAAATTCTCTGCTCAGTCAAACCCACCCACTAACACCTGCACTCCCTCCCACTCCCTGTACCCTCCCCCAAGCCCTTACTAACTCATTTCAATGAAGAATAAAATACAAGTTTACATATTTCAGTCAGTTGAGCTGTAGTTTCGCCTCGCTACATAAGTCCATTCATCCTTCAGACTTGAAAAGCTCTCATTGTTCTGTAATCGCTCCTGCTTTTCCATTTCTTGCCTCCTGGTTTAGGAACAGTTTCTATCTTTAGGCCCTGTTTGGAGATCTCACTGTCTCTGTCATTAGTGTTTGCAGTTAAGCAGTCTGCCGAAGACTGGTGTGATTATCTGCAAGAATCTGTGCACTATTGAAGTTGAACTCTTAGTACTTTTTCTATTTTTGCCGTTGCTCTGTCGGCTCTCTGATTTGATGCTCAGATCTTGCTTTTCTCGTCTCCCAGAACCATTTCAATGCCTTCACCGTGGAAAGCGACGTGAAAGTGCAAAAGTTAGGTATAGCATCGACGAGTATTTTCTATCATCAGAAGAGTAGACATGCAGGCGACACTATAGACTCTCATTAGTTATCACAAGGTCAAAATGAAACATATCAAACTGTAATTCAGAGCTTTTTGTATGGCTGCTACAAAGTGTAGGGAACTTGTTAATGTTGGGACTTAGATGTGTTAGGACACAGAGGTTTCCTCTTAAAGGAATAGTTCAACATTTATAAATATGCTCACAACCTCCTTTTGCAGAGTTAAATGAGTAGATCAACTCCATATTTGTCTTGTTTGCCAAATATGAATCAGATCGGCATGAAGTATCATTACAGGAAGAAACTGCTCTGTTTGCTCTCCAGTTGACAAACTGCCACTCGAAAGCTCCATTTACATTTAGCTTTGTTGGGTTTTGGTTCATAAACCAAAATATAAACGTACAATTTAAGCTTTTATTTGGTTTTTATTAATAAAGTTGAGCAAAATTAGCTTCCTTTAACACAAAGTCAATTGAATTACTTCCTGTAGCTCCATATTTACCAAAATCAAGACTCCCATGTTTTTTCTAACTCTGCCAGGAAGCAAGTAAGCTTATTTTTCATAATGTCAAACTCTTCCTTCTTAATTTTGCCTGAAGTAGTGCTGTACTCCCTCCCACTGGCCAATGGGGTTGTAGTGTGTGCTGTTGTCAGCTTGCTATTCATTCTTTTCTATCTAAGAGAGGGCTCATTACCTTTTGTAAAATAATGTTAAGACTCTACAAAGGAAGCTCCTTTGTGCACATGCTGTTTCATAACTGAACGTTTACTCAGCTGGAGTTTCTTCCACATGCGCAGTTTGTTCCTTTTCTTCTTATATGCACATGAATGGCATATTAATGTCGTGCTTGCCTTTAGTCACAGACTTCACATTTGCCTTTCTACGATTGGATGTCTGCATCACAACTGCTTTGTAAATGGATGGTACTCGCAGAGCAGATGTGGGATTTATAAATGTCAGAGAATATCGCCCAAGACTCACCTTCCCCCTTTTATATTCCCACTGTGTCCATCCGCAGAAGTAAATTTGATCAAATTGATAAATTTGAGGGCTGTTAGTTTCACTGATCTTTTTCTGTGGCTACCAAGTTGTTGCTTCAAGGCGACTGGACATCTTGGTGTCCAGTTTGAGAACAAATTGCTGGTGAAGACCTCATAGTTCATCCTCTGCTGCGCCTGTTTCAGTCTGCCCTCTTGCATTGGGGTTAATAAGGAACAGTTCCTCATTTCTTATCGTCTTGTAGTTATGTACATAAACTGAGCTGCAAACCTGTAGGGAAACTGGTTGTGTTAGATTTATTGCTGCATAACGTGTCGTCTTCCTTTTGAGCAGACTTGGGATGAGGGAATAATTTATATGGGTTTTCCTTTCCCAGTTTTTCTTTCTTCCTGGCTTTCTAATTATAGGGATTTTTTTTTTCTTTATTTGAGATTTAAAAAAATTCTCCAGTAGTTTATTTAGTGGATATTGTGGGGAAAAAATAAAAAGGCACAAACATGTTTGCAGGCGTTGTTAAATACAGTTAAAGTGCTGATTAGATTGACTGAAAGGGTCGTTTTAGTATTTTGATGAATATGCTTGTTGGCTTTCTTGTCAAATGTTGGAGTTTCCTTTGCAGCATTAAAGCAAGTTAACAGAGAGACTCGGAAGTGGCTATCTCAGCTCAGCAGCTGGTTAATCTTTAGTCTTAAATTTGAAAAAAAAACAAAAAAAAGTTTAAACCAGCCTTGATAAAGCTTAAAATTTATCCAGTGTTTCTTGTAAGGTTTTGCTTGTGATACAGACTCATTGTTGCCCCTTGTGACTGTAAATACTGTTGAAACCGCAGTTGCACTGTTTTCTGTCTCCTGGTCACGGGGGGCAGAAATGAGCCTTTATCTGGGACTGTCTAAGGAAGAGTTGGAGAAATGCTGTTTAGGTAACATGTAAAAGGAGGTGGTAATTGAAAACCTCCCTGAGCTAACGAGTTGTTTCTCCAAAAATATTTTTTCAAAAAGCAAATGACCATTTTTACGCTCAACCAGTCCTGGTCTTTGATTGGCCGAGGGTTGCGTTGTGTACTGATTAAAACTGCAGGACACTTTAATTACTCAGCTTTTGTTCCAATGTGTTCACTTTTAGAGCTGCTTGATTCAGTCAGTAGTAATCTCACCGTCAGTGTGACTTTTTTTTGTTTTACATTCCAAACTTTAGGGATATTAGGTTATCACCAAAGACATGGTCTCATCCAGTTTAAAACGACTGCCTTTTGTTTCATCAGCCTGTAAAACTTCCAAAGGGGATAAATCCAACACTTAAACTTTTTTCTGTTTCCACCATATTTTATTTCAGATTCCTTGACTGTATATACTTATATGTAGCTATATGATTTTTGTGCTCACATGGGGCATTTTGTATGTGATATTCATACTAGTCATAATGGAAGATAAAACATGTAGTTCATTCATTTTCCCAGTAGACTGTTTCCTTCTCAAAACTTTTCTGAGACAACTGTAAACTCAAGTGCCTTTTTCTCGTCTCCCACTGATTCATTGACATCCCCTCCAGAGTATGGACCAAAGACATCAACCGTCCCTGACTGCCCAGCCCTCTCTTTCTCCCTCTCACTCAATGGCACACTTTTCATTTACTACAAATAAACCGTTTGCAATACCAACTGTGTACTTTCGTTTTATGTTGTATTTGCACATCATTTCATGTAAATAGAGGTTCTAAGATTTTTATGGGTCCATATATAATGATGCAAGCTGTAGAGCTTAAGGGGCTCCAATCATGCACCAGAGTATTATGCAGGGTATAGGTAGTGATGTTATGTCTGACAAAAGCTCCAAAGCCTGCATAGAGTAAAGGGGGCGTGTACAAATGAAGCCTGAAGCAAAGTCCGTATTTTTCTGAACATCACGTGACTAAAGATAAATGAGGCCCCGTATTCCCTGACTCGCGTGATTCGGGCTGCTGTAAAAGCCACGGAAAATGTAAGAAATGCTCTGCGTAATTCCAGGTGACAGGTGATACAGCATATGCAGCACTGACAAAAGCAAAATACCGCAGTTTGGGAATATTTTTATGATATCTTAAGATTTAACTTTAATCTGCTGAAACAAAAGACAGATATTACTTAAATCATATTTTAATATATTTATAGATTTGCAATACAGTTGCATCATTGTGTTTACATTTCCACCAATTTATAGTTTACATATTTACAGGTGGGCTGTTGGACATCAAATGACCAGCAGTTATTAGTACTACCAAATGAGTGGTGCAATTGGCCAGATAGATTCAACACATTCAGGTGGCTTCATTAAACCCTCACTAGATGTAGGCTATTGGTCCCAAAGTCTGAAATCTAAACGATTTCAAAGCCAAGAGAACATGAAATGTATGCAGTACCATAGATGTGCAGCAGGTGGCACCATCGCACTGGTTAAATGTAATGTATGAGGGCCAGAAAGGTTGCTTTAAAGCAGGGGTATCAAATCTCCGGTCTTAAAGGGCAGCTATCCTGCAGGTTTAGTCATTTTCTTGCTCCAACACACCTGAATAAAATCAAATAGATCCACCCATTTCTTGTCAACTTCACAATAACCCATTAAATTTCAGACAGGTGTGTTAGATTAGGGAAACAATTAAAACCAGTTGTCATTGAATGTTTTACATTATAGGTATGTACACCACTTTGGAGCATCCAGAAATCTTTCAGCAGTTTAAGCTAGATCTCAAGAAAATAAACTTTCAAACAATTAAACTAACCCTTGTAGGGCCATAGGGACTTTTTTTTTGTCCTTCTGGGTAATTTTCCCCTCAATTTCAGGCCACCATTCTGGTTGTGTCACTCACTATGGGATGGTTTGTTTGCAAGAAAGTCACTCCTGAAGAACTTTGAAATAAAAAATTTTCTTCAAATTCAACAGGATGCGAGGACACATTTCCTACCATTACAGATCATTGATGGACAAAAAAGTCCACTCCTAAAAATGCTAAAAAAAAAAAAATTTAAAAAACATTAAAGAATAATACTCTTTTCTACTTTTTTAGTTGAAAATATCTCAGTCTACTTCAGTCCTAATTAATAAATCAGTTAAAGTGGCATTTAAAGTGTTTTTACTCAGACTGAAGATTGAAAAATTTGGACATATCAGTGGAAAATATATGCATCTGTAATGTTAAAAGTTTTTGGGAGAGGACTTTTTTTGTCCTACTGACCTGAAAGAATAAAAATTATAAATCAAACACTGCAAATTTGGAAAAAAAACAAACCTCAAGGGTTAATCTGAATAGACATAAAAAACAAACAAACAGGTGTCTAGGAGAGGGACCAGGCGAAGCGCGGCTCAAAACACCCCTATGATGATGACAAACCATTGACCGACGTTTCCCTTGCCCAGACGTCGGTCACCGGGGCCCCCCTCTGGAGCCAGGCCTGGTGGGGCACGAGGCGAGCGCTTAGTGGGCGGGCCTTAGCCCATGGGGCTCGGTCGGGCTCAGCCCGAAAGGGTGACATGGGCCCCCCCTCCCGTGGGCTCACCACCTGCAGGAGGGGCCATAGGGGTCGGGTGCAGTGTGAGCTGGACAGCGGCCAACGGTGGGGTCCATGGCGGTCTGATCCTCGGCTGCAGAAGCTAGCTCTAGGGCCGTGGAATGTCACCTCTCTGGCAGGGAAGGAGCTTGAGCTGGTGCACGAGGTTGAGCGGTTCCAGCTAGATATAGTTGGACTCACCTCAACGCACGGCTTGGGTTCTGGTACCACTGTCCTTGAGATGGGCTGGACCCTCTTCCATTCTGGAGTTGCTCCTGGTGAGAGACCCAGAGTAGGTGTAGGCATAATCATTGCCCCCCGGCTTGGCGCTTGTGCGTTGGGAAGTTTACCCCGGTGGAAGAAAGAGTAGCCTCCCTCCGCCTTGAGGTGGGGGGACGGGTCCTGACTGTTTGTGCTTATGCACCAAGCGGCAGTTAAGAGTACCCAGTGGTAACCAGATTAACCAGGAGTCCTTGGAGGAGGTGTTGGAGAGCACTCCTTCCGTGGAGTCCCTCATTCTGCTGGGGGACTTCAATGCCCACGTGGGCAATGACAGCGAGACCTGTAGGGGCGTGATTGGGAGGAATGGCCCCCTGATCTAAATCAGAGGGGTGTTTTGTTGTTGGACTTCTGTCCTTGTCATGGATTGTCCATAACAAACACCTTGTTTAGGCATAAGAGTGTCCACGTGTGCACCTGGCACCAGGATACTCTAGGCCGCAGTTTGATGATGGACTTTGTAGTCGTATCGTCAGACTTGCGACCGCATCTCTTGGACACTTGGGTAAAGAGAGGGGCGGAGCTGTCAACTGAACACCACCTGATGATGAGTTGGCTCAGATGGTGAGGGAGGATGCCGATCAGGCCTGGCAGACATAAGCGTGTTGTAAGGGTCTGCTGGGAAGGTCGGGTGGAGTCCCCTGTCAGAAAGAGTTTCAACTCCCATCTTCGGCAGAGCTTAAACCATGTACCGGGTGAGGCGGGGGACATTGAGTCCGAGTGGGCTGTGTATGGAGCAGGAGATCGACAGGCGGATCGGTGCGGCGTCTGGAGTGATTCGGTCTGTTGTGGTAAAAAAGGAGCTGAGCCAAAAGGCAAGGCTCTCTATTTACCGGTCGATCTACGTTCCTACCCTCATCTCCTCTGCATCGAGAGGAGCCAGATGAGGTGGCTCGGGCATCTGGTCAGGATGCCTCCTGGACGCCTGGTGAGGTGTTCCAGGCACGAACCACCGGAAAGAGGCTCCGGGGAAGACCCAGGACACGCGGGACAGACTACGTCTCTCGGCTGGCCTGTGAATGCCTTAGGATCCCCCCGGATGAGCTGGTGAATGTGAATGTGTAGGCAGCTGCCCCCACGACCCGACTCCAGATAAACAGCAGAAAATGGATGGAATATACAGTGAGGAAAATAAGTATTTGAACACCCTGCTATTTTGCAAGTTCTCCCACTTAGAAATCTTTGAGGGGTC
>JBAMHW010000015.1:5581483-5593769 GCA_037177495.1 Rhadinocentrus ornatus | reverse complement strand
CAGTGTGTGCAGACCTGGTGAAGAACTACAGGAAACGTTTGACCTCTGTAATTGCAAACAAAGGCTACTGTACCAAACAATACATTGTGATTTCAGGATTTATTTATTTTTTTGATTATGTCTCTCACAGTGGACATGCACCTACGATAAAAATTTCAGACCCCTCGAACATTTCTAAGTGGGAGAACTTGCAAAATAGCAGGGTGTTCAAATACTTATTTTCCTCACTGTGTGTATCTGTAATGTTAGAAGTTTTGGGGAGAGGACTTTTTTGTCCTACTGACCTAAAAGAGTAAAAATTCTAAATCAAACACTGCAAAAGGGAAAAAAAACCTCAAGAGTTAATCTGAATAGACATTAAAAAAAAAACTTAGAACATGGAAAGCAGATTGTTTGGTTCTCATGTGTTTGTGTAAAATAAAGTGATTCTCAATTCCTGCCATCAAACACATTCATTTATTGGCATCAAAAAGTGTGTTTTTACAAACATTTCAAATAAAATACAAATGAACTTTTTACTTGTGAAGATGAAACGTTTAAATGAATTAAACTGTTTAGCCAATGAATAAAGAGTCTCCAGCTTGATGACGACAAGGGGCTGTACAAATTTCCATAAACACTGTACATGTAAATATAAATGCAAATAAGTATAAAATGTGTCACTAACTGAACTGAAAGATGAACGAAAACATCCAGTGTGATTGTAGGGTCACAGCAGCTCACAGCCCCATCACAGAGGGAAACACAGTAGCACCTGTTGGAGACATGACAGCACATTCAGTCCACGCCGGACAGCATTTCCTGTTCACCCCTACATCTAAATTAATCTTATATGTCATTTATTATCAACATCAACCTCCATCTAATTTTGTAAAGCCATACTTTTTGTGCTACCTTGACCGTCTCCTGTATCCGAATCCGGGACTTTCCAGTCCAGCTGCCGGCCTTTTTCGTAAAGTCCCTTGAGCACCTTCCTGACCTCATCATTCCCGCCTCCATGACTCAGCTCCAGGTACTTCTTGTACAGCTGCAAGGCAGTGCGTGCATCCTCTATGCTGTCATGGGTTTCCCCTTGAATGTTGAGGTCTTGTGGACACAAGGAGAGGAAAATCAGAAAGTCATCACAATTCCTGGGGCCACATTCCAGCTGCATAGCATCAAGTTAGAATGTGGAAATTTCCAGGAATGTGCAAGTGCAGGGATCAAATGCATCAGCGAGAAGATTGTAGTCATACATTTTAAGTATTCTAGCTTAAAACACATTTCCTAACTGAGCCTAAAAAGCATAAGAGGCACGGATACTGAACAAGTCCTGATGAGGCTGACCCACACACACATCCCTATTGGATAATGTGTTGTAAGGTAATTCCAGTTGGAATTTATCTTAAATTTCCCAACATAGGAGAAAACTTCTATGATCTGCAGCTTGTAGGAGATTCTATATTTTGGACCTTGGTATTTGGCTCTGCTCTATACTCAAGATGCAAATTGCAAAACTACCAGCATTCCCATCAGCATCATCTGGGCTATTTAGTGTTAATGAGCAGCTGTCAGTTTAATGCACTGGTAAGTTTTTATGTATCTTATGATATTTTAAGGCATATGGATTAATTATTTTTAGGGTTTTTTGGTTCCTTTTATTGTCAGTTGAGGCACAGAAAAAAACAGACGTGAAGTTAAATAATTTTCACTTACATTTAAAGCCTATGGGAGGCATCTGATCAGTCTGCAGCATGTAGAGCGCGAAAGTTTTACGTTTACACTTGTTTGATTTGTTACACACAGGAGCAGAGGGTTGTAAGCTAGATCTGTGGCTAATTGAGCTAAAAAAGTCTGAATTTCCAGTGTTATGAAATTGGCTCTGTGTAAACCAGATAATCACTATGGTAACACTCAAGACTCAAAAGTTTTAGATAAAATCACCCACAAAAAAGCCCCAATTTACCCAGCATACACAAAGCAAAGAAAACCTCTGGGTCACAGTAATAATTAACCAATTTTCCCCAATTTTGCTTAAAATACAAAATTGGCAAACTAATATGAGTTTGTTTTCCAACTATTTTAATTTTGGTTTGGAAAACAAAAATGTGGGTTTTTTTCTTGTTATTCATGGATTCTGTTTTTTGGGGGGGGGTTTTATTATTAAAAGCAGAAAAACATGGGATTTGCTTTTGATTCGAAGGGAAATAATTGCCTGACAGCACATTGACTAAACACAACTTCAATCATAAACAATGATCCTCAGTGGCAGGAGTAGCTATAAATAAAGCAGCGTGTTGTTCAGGCTGCAGACACCTCTGACTTCAGGATCAGACCATCTGGCATTAATCAAACAGAAGACACTGAAACAGCCTGATTCCACAAAATGTGTCAAGTCTATGATGCTCTGTAACATTGACACAGAACATATTTGTATTAGGTTTATAATGTTTACTGAACCCTGTACGTTACTTTAATTAAATAAAAAATCTACTCACAACATATGAGAAGATCTCTGAAGAAAGCGGACATTCCCACTATTAACCCCTTAAACTCTTAAAACATGTTTATATGGATAAAGACTTGTTGTGGACCAGCATATGGGAGCCTTGCTGATGTAACAGGGCCGCCTTTGCTGCAGTATCATCTGCTACTGGAATATAGTATGGCTTCAAAGATGTGTGTGTGTGTGTGAAAATAATGAATCTACAGTTCTGATTTTGACCTGGAATAGTCTACAACATTAACATCTTAAGAATTTTGGCTTTCCTATGGTAGATAACGTGATAAAGTGTAGGTACTTGGAGCGGAGACGGAGGAAACTACATATTTATTTGTGAAAAGACATCATGCCCTACACACAGGACATCTGGTACCAACACGTTAAAGGTACAACGTGTAAGAATTACTGACATCTAGTGGTAAGTATGGGCACTGAAAGGATTTCAAATGCAAAGCACAGTTGTGAATGGACGGTGACCGTCAGTGGCCAAAGTTCTTACAGATGCAAACATGTTTGATCCAGTGGCCTCAGGTGCAGCGATGACCGCACTACAGGTAACTAATTCAAAATTGCATACATGTGCATGGTCTCCTTCTATATACTTTTTTAAAGGTGTTACCTAACCCAAACAGTGCTCTAGCACCTGTCGAACAAAGTGCAGTTTTAAAGCTCGAAGAGTTCTCACTTCATACACAGAGTTGTTTGTCCATTCAGAGACACCGTAGTAAAAACGGTGGCATAAATATAGCAGCTGCCATGTATGTGGACTCACAGCAAGCAGATATAAATGGCTCATTCAAGAGAATAAAAACATTTATTTAAATAAAAGGATTAGATGCCAACAGAAACAGTTTTTCATGATATTTTAAATTATTCTGTCATTAACCTTTGATTTTCTTACACGCTGCACCTTAAAGTCAAAAGAAGAAGTCAAAATGTCCGACGATCTACTTGCCATTTCTCCTTTCTTGCACTTTCACTTACCCAGAAAATACCAAGCGAGGAATCTCAGAGAAATCATCCTCTTGCGGGGCAGATGGAACAGGTAGACTGTGTCGATGACTTGATCCTTTGGGACCTTAAATGAAGCAGAAAAATAGATTTAGGTTACTGTTGCAGAAAATAATCTGAGGTGAAATGATTGAAATAGCCATTCCAGTTATTTAACTTGAGCAACAAATGTAGAGAAGCAACATACCAATAAATTAATGACCCTAAAGTCCTTCTGTAAACCATGGCCGACAAAGCGAACTCCTGTGTCGATGAGGAAGCGCAGCTTTAGGTAGGTGGACTTCAGTGTGGTCAAATGCTTCGAGGAGATTTTAGCATCCAGGTCCCCTGGTTTGATGCCAGAATACTGTGTTAAATAGTCCACCACCTGGTAGACAAATGGATAGAAGTATTAGCGGCTACTACTACAACTATTAAATGAAGACATGAATTCTGTCTGGCTATCTGAAACTCAATATGGACAATTGTTTTGAGTTTATTTTACTTTGAGTTATCATATAAATCATCACATATTCTATAACAGTAACTATTAAAAATAACTAAACTAACTTAGAGTCGAAAGATGAAGCAAACCTAATAATTATGAAGAAGTGGGATGGAGCTAAACAGTAGATCTGAGTTATAGAAAGGTAAAATGATTCTTCTGCATATGCTCTTGTGACGCTTTCACCTGCTCCTGAGTGGAGATATAGTCATCTATGAAGGGGACCCCCTCGTTGGGCCCCTGGCCCCTCACACAGGTGATCCGGGCTACAGACATCTGACTGGGTTTGATGGTGGACTTGGTGCCGTCGCTGCGAAGCTCGGCTTCTTCCTGCAGACACAGATAGGTGGAACGTACAAAATGTTTAAATCATCAGCGCTCAACTAATAAGCCTCATTTTTATTTGGTTGATGTACACATTTTCTTTGTTTTAAAATTATTTATGTAACTTTACCTCACATGTAAGTAGGAATTATAAAATCCCAATATTCTATGGTTGAATATATTCTGCCATGTAAAAAGCTAGTTATCAATGTAAATCTATTAAATAGAGGAATATGTTTTTGGTAGGTGTGTGTTCCCATTTATTAACTGACTGCCATCCATAAATAAATGACGAGCTTTAAGTAGTGTGGCAAAACAATAGTGGAGCGTTGTTTAGCGGAAGCGGTAAAAACCGTGTGACCTCCCATCACCCAAACACCCCGTTAACTGTCACCTGCACGCCTATATGCACTTCCCTCGACCCCGCCACCAATGGTTGAGGGAAAAATAGGTCACATGTGCCATTCCAACGTAAACAAACACCACCACCGAATAAACCAAAACCAAACAATAAAACAGAAATAATGGCTCCTACAGCACTGACGTTCTTTCCTGTTTTTTTTTTGGTGTCATTTGTTTAAGTGTCTTAGATGTTATTATTTATTGTTGCGCTGGTTTTTTTGTTCTTATTGTGCAGCAGGGCCCCTTAAACCGAGCCGCATGTCTCCCAAGGGAGACAAATATAGAATCTTGAAGTTTGACTAAATTAAAGTTACTCAATGTAGAAGTATGTGTGAAAAAGTATTTGGAAATATAATTAAACATATCTGAAACATAATCATCTATGCAAAGCCGCTAACTATTTGCTTAGTTAAATCCAGGAAGTCACTTTACTTTGTGGACAGGCAGTATATAACCAGGTTACTGTGGTGCAAGTAAACAATGTCAGATCACCAACATAAAATTAGCATATGTGAAAGCAGCTATATAAAGCAAGCTGACCTGATTTAATGTGACAAACTCAGCATCCAACCCCACCAAATCGCCTGCCTGTGGCATCTCGCTGACCATGAGGGGGATGAAAGTGGCGTGACTCTTCCTCTGCTTCCGTGCTAATGAGGCCTCCGTCAGCAGCACACTAGCATCGATGGGATTTTTAACTGAAACAAAGAGAAACATTTACCGGACTGCACGTGTAGGTGTAAAACGTTCAGATATTCAATCCTGAAACTTACTACGAAGGTCGTATTTGGTGTGGTAGTTCCTCCTGGCGTAGTAGAGGATGGCTGGAACTTTCCAGTTTACATCAAACTGTGCAGCTTCAGTCTTTGTCAAACAAAAATATAAACAATTCACATGACAGCAAGAGTGATGGCTGAATGGTAAATTGGTGGTAAAATATTACCTTGTCATTGGGTTCAATTAAGAAATCATTGAAAAGGTACCACTGCTGGTGTGTGACTCCCTGAAACACAGATTATTTTAAACCAGTGAAGCCCATTACCTCAACACAAAATAAGAAAAACCTCCCTCAAACCTAAGCTCAGCTCACCTCTTTTCTTTGATGGTAAGTCTCACCCACTTTGATGTGTGCAACCAGGTTTCCACCTGTGCGAGTGTCCAGGATGTGGGGCACTGTGACCACCAAGTCATAAATGGAAGCACCTTCCGCCTCTTCAGCAGCACTTACCTAGTCGCAGACAAGATATCACATTATGGACACTTAGGTCTGAAAAATTGTAGTGATTTTTTTTTTAAATAAAGACTAAATCCTGCACCTCCTCTCCCTCGGGCCAGCTGCTGATCTCCAGTCCCTGACTTTTGCTGATGGACATCTTCAGAGTTCGAGGGATCCAAACATGTCGCAGATCCTCCAGCCGGGTGTCATAGGTGAAGCCCTCCATACTGCATATCTCCTCTCCACTGCACAAGGATGTAACCAAAATGTGAAGCTTCAAGTATTTTTTTTTTAATGTTCAGCAGATCATACATATCAACTGAACTGTAAACTTTTGTTTTTTTTCCCCCTAAAGCTTGGCGATGGAGCTGACATTATCTGTAAAGTCATATTTTGACCTGGACTCCTTAAGTCTAAATAACATTTTTATTCTTCATTAAATGGGATCTTACTCCAAGCACCACTCAGTTGGCATGGGTGGGGGTTTGTTAGGTTTTGCAGGCTCCATTGCCTCTTTCTGCATGGCCTTATTGAAAGCATACTGTGAAAACAGTCAGAAAAACCAACACATTATTCATGTATTTATTGAAATAATAAACAGGGAAGTCATGAATAATGTTTCCGTTCTATCTGAAATGAGCAACAGTCACCTCTGCCTGAACTTTCCAGAATTCAGCCTCTTTAGCGCTGTTCACCTCACAGTTTATAACCAGAACATCTGGCAGGCATCGTATGTTGCGTGTCTGCACCTGCAGAGTAGCACAGAAACGTTATCATCCTGCAGAATGGCCACGTTATATGTCATAAGCTGAGCGGCTCTTTGAGTGAAAACAAGCTAGGACTCACTGTAGGCTGATACTTCTCACAGTTTTCACACCACGCCTGAGTGCTCTGTTCCAAACAGATGCTTTTCTTCAGAATTTCAGCAAAGTCAAACTCCTTCATGGTTTTTTCTGAGGAGTCAAAATTAAATTAATCTATTGTCAGCAAATATTTTCCTACATTGCTTCATTCAGACTATCATCACCTGTTGATGTGAAAAGGACCTCAAACTCACCCTGAGAGTTCTGTTCTGGGTAATGCATGGTGAAAAGCAGCGTGAGGGACGAGCGGATTGTTTCTTTCCCACAGCGACACAGACTGCTGTTCTCTACTTCGCAACCAAACAGCTTCCCAATAGCAGACTCACCTGATGAGCCCAGAGAGCTGCAAAAAGCACAAACACAGACACAACTTTTTCACTTCCCTTGACTAAGACGCGATAAGTTTTTCTGCCAAAAACAGCTGTAGACTTTGTATGTTTGACTCAAGCAGAACAAAGATGTGCTTCTGTAAGCACTGACCTGCTGCTGGCTCCCCTGTAGGCTTGTGGACCCTCCTGCTCCTGTGTCTCCTGGTGAAGCTGTGTGAGGATAAAGCGATTCCAGCTCTGGATTAAGCGACCAAGTCTGGCCTTCCCTGTTTGCTCATCTGAGTCTGCAAGGATCAGACCCAGAGCTGAGGCTTCGGGGATGGTGCGAAACGCTCTGAGGAAGTTACTCGCCTGTTAAAGGGGACAGAAGTTGCAACGGCATGTTAGGAAAAGTCCTGTTTGGACACAACATTGCAGGTGAAATTTTACACCACCATCTGTAGGAGCAACCTGCTGTGATCTACAAAAAAATAAATAAATAAAGCTACCTGGCACGGATCTCCTCGTGATAAATCCAACATATGGAAGAGGAAGCCGAGCTCACAGGCCAAGCAAAACTCCTTTTGGCATAAATGATTCTGCACAAGACACCTGATTGGCTCCAGAAAATATAATACCTGATGTGTGAAAATAACAACCAGGGATTAAAAACATATTTTTAATTATTACACTAAAAGAAGTATTTGAGTCTCACCTGAATCATGCAGTTACAGTAGGCATTGGGAATGTGTGGCTCCAGGCCAGCGAACAAGGTCCTGTTGTAATGCTTGAAGTCAAAGTCCTCTAGTCCAAGTTTAGAATATTTAATTGTGACCTGAAGCAGCACAAAGACTTCCTTTTCAAATATCATAATAAACAAAACTTTATCTTAGACAACAGCAACAAACAACTATTATAAGATAATAATAAACCTTGTATTAAACATAAGAATATAATGGACCAAGTCCGACCTTTCTGAACTTCTTAGGGACCATGCAGAGGTGTGGCTCTTCCTCACGTCCAATCGGTGACTCTGGGACCTGGTTGTAACTATCATAATCAAGCTCCACATCTTTAATTTTATACGGAACCTAAGGCCAACACACGAATAAATTTCAGAAAACTGTGAGAAAATGAGGTTCACAACAAAACAAAAAAAGCTCCTTTTATACAGATAAAAGCAAATATTCAAGAAATGTATAAATGCAGAGCTGTCACTTTCTGGTTAGAATGACAAGGTTAAAGTGGACTCATGCCTGGTTTCGGGGGCGGGTACGAGGGTTTGCTGCGTAACCGATGAAGCCAACAGTTTTCATGGTGCGCAGGATTTCTTGATCCACAGGAGGAGCTCGTCTGTTGAAAAGAACTGTGTATTTAGATGGAAATGTTTTTTTTTTTTTCTTTCAACTTGTCCTGTCCAGCATGGTAGCAGCAGAATGATGGTCTGGCTGCTGTGTTGTGCTGAACAAATTTGCTTTGCCAAGGGGAGTCTTATGGGTATAAGACTCCTCTTCATAATCTTATTTATTTAGTTTTATTATAACTTTTTAAAACTTAAATAAATACATAAATCAGATTATGAAGAGGAGCCTTATACCTAACCTATACTTATATTTTTATTATTACATTTTAAAACTTATTTATTTTAAATTATGGAATTTATTGCTGGACCTAACTGAAGGGGACAGAAAAAAAGGAGAGCGAGGGGTTGCATAATAAGTCACATTTTTAACTAAACCAGAACTAAAATGTTCAACATCATATATGAGTCTAATAAAAATAAACTATGGTGCCTGTGGTTAGCTTCTATTTAACAGTTGTGATTATGTTACCTGGGGCTTGGTGTTGCCAGAGCAGTGGCCCATTCTGACAGCAGTGGCTCAGTGCTCGTCAGTGGAATGGGGATGAGAGAGAGTGGCAGCAGGTCATGATTCCAATCCAGCTGAGGCAATGTGTCCACAAGGCACGGCAGGGCAAACTCTGTCTCCCGGGAGTAGTCATTGAAAGACACCTCAGGAACATCCGACCATAAGTGAACGCATCCTCCCGAATCTCCAAAGGCCAAAGCTTGCTTGCTGGATGACACGTCAAAACTCATCAGCAACTGGCCGACAGTGTTGACGTGAAAAATGTCTGCCATGTTGGCAAGACCTGTGGGCTCACAGAACTGACACTGACCTGGGGAACCAGGAGGTGGGCAACGTCAGCATACAGGAAACAGCTTGACTCAAATACACAAATGACTACAGCAGAAATGATTTTTGATCAATGTGTGGAACGTCTCGTAAGGCAAGGCAAATTAATTTGTTTAGCACATTTCCTGTACAAGACAATTCAAAGTGCTTTACACAAAACATAAAAACATTACAGCAAGGTGCAGAAAAAAATACAAGTGTATTCGTAAGAATTCATGACGCACTTCCTCTGTACTGTGACGATACAATACAAATCATATTACCATACAAAAGCATGGGGAACATTTATTGACCAAAGTCGAAACCTAAAAACAAAGTGACAAAAGAACCTGAAAACAACTTAAAATTCCTTGTGAAATACCTGACTGTGAGATGATCGCAAGGCGTGACGTATAGGTAGGAATGAAGCGCAGAAAGAGGGGATCCACGTGCACCTGAAGTGGAGTAACTGCTCTCATCATGCGGAGATCATACACCATGAGGAAACGGTCGCATGCTAACCCATTCAGCCCTCGACTAGAGAATCCACAGGCAGCCAGAAGGTTCCCATGAACATCAAAGTCTGACAGGCTGCCAGAAAATGCATCAAACTCTTGTTCCATTTTGAAGGTGCGTAGGTCCCGGAGAGTTACCTGTTTTAACAAAAGGTGAACATGAGAGACAAAGTAAAGAGGCTCATTTCAATAGCAATATGACTGAGTCATCCTTACCTTGCCAGACGTGTGCCCACAGAAGAAGAAACGACCGGTTTGACGCATGATTGCCACTCCAGGTACCTCAACTGTGAACTACCAAGTAAACAAGACAGTAAACAGCCAGTCACTTGTCCAAAGATATTTGATCCAATCTGGTAAACTGCAGTGTATCATGCATAGCCTTGTGGCTCAGTCTCACCTTTTGAGTTTCTTGAACTGTATTTAAGTCAACTTCGACCACATAGTTTTGTAAACCACCCATGAACAGCATGTTGTTCTCAGTCATAATAAGACTATGCATATCAGCTCCTTCTTCCATCCTGGAATCAACACATGGGCAGAAACGTTTGTAAGACAAAAAAATGTATTTCAAAGCTGCAGGTTTTCTATAATAATCTAAATTTTGCATCACTCACGGGTAATCAAACATAACAAGGCCTCCTCGGGTGAAGCATTTGAGGTTGCACTTAGAAAGGAACAAAACCCCCGTTTCCAAACTTTGAATGTGTCGGATGTCATCTGTTGCATGCACTTGAAAAGAGGAATGACGGCCCATTGTAGGTCCAAAGAATGAGGTTGCATGACCCTAAAGATAATAATAAAACCAAGACTGAAAGACTTAGCTGAAAATGTTAATCTGTAATACAGTTAAACTAAGCATTATTAAGGCTCTCACTCTGTGGTTTCCCATCCAGAGCATCTCTTCCTGGAGATCAAAATGTGTTGCTGTGACTGGGATGCCAACTTCTGAGACTACAGTGTGGACCTCAGAAAACATTCCCTCCATCAGGTGTACAGGATCGGGGACTGTCATAGTCAGTCCCTCTGGGTCAAGCTCCACACCCTGCAGTAAGTTTGGGTTGAGGTGAGGGTCCATGGAGGGCTCCACTTCAGCGTCTAGAGTCCCATGAAGGCTGGATGAGTATTCACCCATGCCAGCTTCAAGACCGTCAAAGTTCATCGTGGATACAGCTACAGCAACCTGCAGACGGATTGTTTTTAACTTGAAATGATTCCATCTGAACAGTTTTTACTTTAGTTTGATAATACGAACGTAATCAACCTATAGCTCAAACTCTGTGCTTCCTTCTTGAATGTTGGTTTTAGCTGGGCTAAAATTAGATAGCCCGGAAACTTGCGATTAAGCTTACAGCCCACTAAAGCTCATATTTTATGCCGTAAGAAGCTTGACTAATGCCACAACAGTAAATTCTAAACTATAGTATGTGATCTTTCCTGTTTGTTGTTGGTTAGTTAGCTAACAGCAAGTAGCTGTAAATTGTTGGCTAATTCAGCTAAAGTTAGCATTGTAAGGGACCAGAAAGACCTTAGCAAAACAGCATATGCAGTCAGTAGTACCACCAAAAACACCCGCAATACTGAACAGTGCATCATTTAATTAAACAAAGGTCTTAAACGCTCATACAGTCTTCACGGACCTGTTATCCAAACGCATCCATGCTCTCCATTTATAACAATAACACGGGATTGTTTCCGGGGTGAAGCTGTGTTCAGGAGCTGCTGGAATTCCAGGGATGTCTTTGTAAAAGTCTTGTGTACAATAAATACGGTAAACCGGCGCCTTATCTAAGTTTACATAATTGTTCTTAAATTTGCATAACTATTGTCTTATTAATATTATAAATTTGTAACAAGTTTGTACAAATAACAAGTATGCTCGCACACATGTGCGTTATCACTCTAGCTTGGTAGGCACCTGAAGGCATCAAAGTTTAAAAATATTTGAGACAGGGTCCGCACCATTCATTGCTAGGACAACCGAGGGGCTTGCCGGGTAAGCGGCGATTTCACTCCATTTAAACCGGGCGATCATGAGCCGGATGACCCGCCCAGATCCGACGGATTGTTCGATGAGAACGCCCCTTTGAAACACATGGACGGAACAAACAAATCAGCGTGTTTGCAGATAAACTTAAAAAAAAATGTTCCAACTTCATAAATGATGATGATATGTGGCCTTTATTTATAACATTAGATAACTGCTCATTAAAACGATTTCTCAAACCACTTTAGTCTATATTATTATTTTATTCAGCTGCTCTGTGCAGTAGCTAGCGATGTCCCAATCCAACTTCGTCTGTCTTGTCGTTAAGGGAGGTCCAATGGACATTGTTGCACTTTGCAGACTATGCCAGAAACATCTGTGCAAAATTATTACTGTATTATTAACTTTTAATCACTGCTATTGTCAACTTTGCTACAAAAGACCTATGCCTGCTTTGGTTTGGTAAACCCTTTTTCCACCTGCAAAACAAAAACAAAAAACGCTTTCCCCTTCATATAAG
>JBAMHW010000015.1:5554299-5569036 GCA_037177495.1 Rhadinocentrus ornatus | reverse complement strand
CAAAAACTACAAAAAAAATTTAATTTAAGTTCCAATTATTAAATCAGATTTCTTTCCTTCAGCTAAAAACTTAAATTTAAAGTTTTTTTTGTAGTCTTTTTCAAAGTAACTATTTGACTAATCATTAAATAAATGTCTTATTATTTGCCATTTGCAGATTGGTATTGGCTCATTAATGTCACAGTGCTTACCACACCAGTAGTTTCACAAGTTAAGTCAGTAAAACAATTCAACAACATTCACACTGCAAGCAGCCTCGTCTGTGGCTGACGCGGAGCAAAATGTATCATTACATTTGGACATTTGTTTTTTACTTAAAACACGGGCGGACAATGC
The DNA here is from genome assembly GCA_037177495.1 of Rhadinocentrus ornatus. Classification (NCBI taxonomy): domain Eukaryota; kingdom Metazoa; phylum Chordata; class Actinopteri; order Atheriniformes; family Melanotaeniidae; genus Rhadinocentrus; species Rhadinocentrus ornatus. The sequence goes on along the minus strand of JBAMHW010000015.1, from coordinate 5,568,700 downwards.
AGAACCGTTCTGCAGATTGGTCGGCTGTACATCAATTAGAATTTTTCATTCAACCACATCCCAAAGCTGCTCTGTTGGATTGAGATCTGGTAAGTGTGGAGGCCGTTGGAGTCCAGTGAACTCATTGTCTTGTTCAAGGAACCAGTTGTAGATCATTTGAGCTTTGTGACATGGTGCATTATTCTGCTGGAAGTAGCCATCAGAAGATTATACACTATGGTCATAAAATGATGGTCATGCTCTGTAACAATACTCAGGAAGGCGTTGTGGTGTTTAAATGATGCTCAGTTGATACTAAGGTGCCAAAGGTGTACCAGGAAAATATCCCCACATCATTACACCACCAGCAGCAGCCTGAACTGTTGATACAAAACAGGATGTTTTCATATTCACATCGTTTTCACTAAAGCTGACAGGAGCGGCACTTCTACTTCAAGGTTTGACGTGTTTTGCACTCGGAGATGGTATTCTGCATACCTTGGTTGTGCTGAGAGGTTGTTTATAGTTCTGTTGCCTTTCCATCGTCATCGTCTGCCCATTCACCTCAGACATTAACAAGGCATTTTGGTCCTGACAACTGCTGCTTACTTTTTTAGACCATTCTCTGTAAACCTTAAAAATGGTTGTGTGTAAAAATCTAAGCATATGAGCAGTTTCTGAAATACTCAGACAAGCCTGTCTGGCACCAACAACCATCTCATGTTCAAAGTTTCTTCCTTGTTCTGATGCTCAGTTTGAACATCAGCAAAGTTGTCTTGACCACATCTACAAGCCGGAATGCATTGAGTTCCTGACATGTGATTGGCTGATTAATTATTTGTGTTAAGCAATTAAAGCGGTGTACCTGATAAAGTGGCTGGTGAGTCTCACGTATGACTAATACAGCCAGTTCTTTTCTATAAATAAGTTCCTCAAACATGACCTGGTCTAACTTACCGCTTTATTTACATTGTGTATAATAAAGAGCCATGAATGAATTAAAAGTTTTTCTGTACTTCTGAAATCTATACAACTGTCTTTCAAGCATCCTACCATATTTACTTTGTCACCCTCCTTTCAGATGAATGTTGGCGTAGCTCACAGTGAGGTGAACCCCAACACACGGGTGATGAACAGCAGAGGAATATGGCTCACATATCTGCTGCTCACTGTCGTGTTGCACATCACCCTGCTCAGCATTCCTTTCTTCACAGTGCCACTCGTCTGGACTCTCACCAATGTCATCCACAACATGGTCAGTCAAAAACAACTTTCAAAACCGAGCAGTGGTCAGAAACAATAATACCAGAGGTATTGTTATAAATCCAACCATTTTCATGGCCGAAGCAATCAGGTGTAAAGTTTTCATGTGATTCTGAGTCTCATGAGCGTTGTTTTTCTTTTGTTATGTATGAAAAAGGTTGACTTGTTGAGCTTAAAATAAATTGAGAATATATTTTAAATGTGAATATTAACTTGAAACAAAAAGTAAGGAAATTTGTGTTTTGTCGATCATTTCTTTATTTAATAATGTTTCTTGTCAAATAAATCTTATATCATCAGAAAGTCTCTTTATTTCTGGTTTAAATAACTACATTTGTAGCGACTATCTAGTTCCATTCTTTAGTCGCTCTGGATGCGGGGGATCCAGGTGATAACGCGCTTTTGGTGAATTACTGTCCAGACAGAAAAATAAGTTTGGGGTGTGTTCCCATTCATTAAATGACTGCAATACATAATTGACGAGCGAAACGTTTATTAGTGAAGCGGTAAAAACCGTGTGACCTCCCATCACCCAAACGCCCCGTGCACTGTCACCTGCACGCCTATATGCACTTCCCTCGACTCCGCCACCAATGGTCGAGGGGAAAAATAGGTCACATGTGCCATTCCAACGTAAACAAACACCACCACCAGAATAAACTTGAACCAAACAATAAAACAGAATCGTGACTCCTACAACATTTTTTAGGAAAAATACATTTGTGGAAGGAGAAGCAGAGTTGAGTATCTTGGTTGTTACCATGAAAAATGTGCCATATCTTCTCCTTTTACCAAACAGCTTATTTTGCTGTTGACTCTTGTTATTGTTTATTAGGTTTAATAATTGAAGTCTGAAGAAAGAAAACATTTTGTTTATCTAATAATTTCTTCATTTAACAAAACTGTGCAGTGAGATTACGTCTAATAATGACACTTTTCCAAACAAACATGGCTCAATTTAAAAGAGAAATAAAGTGACTTTCCAAAAAAATAAGATTTATTGCCAAGAAGCATTAATGCAGTCCTGCAGGTTTTAGATGCTTCCCTGCTACAACACACCTGACTCCTATTAATGGGTCATGAAAGAGGCTTGTGCAGAACTTGACAGCTGTTGGATATAACTTCCTGTGAACCAGAGAAATAACTAAAATACTTTATCTCAATCCTCGTCCTCAGGGACCATGTCCTGCATGTTTTAGTTACCAACTCCTGCACACCTGATGCAGATTAATTGAACTGCTCGTCAAGTTTTACGCAAGCCTGTTAATGAGTCAATATTTATTTAAATTTTTTTGTCTGTTGGTTTTTATGTCTGTTAAATAAAGATTCAGTTAAAGTTTTAATGCATTTTAAAACATTCAACTTTTTGGGGAAATAAATGAATGCATCCCGTAACTCTGGACAGAGTCCAATGATTCAGTAGAACTTAATTTCTGTGAAGGATTATTTACATAATTATATAAGCAGATGTTAGTCCTACTATCTTTGTGTCTGATAGTCATTCTTTATCTCTGGTGTGTGTTCTTTCCTCTGCAGGTAATGTACCTGTTTCTACACACAGTGAAGGGAACCCCTTTCGAAACACCAGACCAAGGAAAAGCTCGTCTGCTCACACACTGGGAACAGATGGACTACGGTGTCCAGTTCACTTCTTCACGCAAATTCCTTACCATCTCACCAATTGTTCTGTAAGTACATTTGTTGCCTAAGTCTAAAAAGGTCATGTACCACGCCACTCAATTTCACTTTCTTTATAACCAAATACGTATCTTGTTAAATACATTATGGAAATACTGTACTGGAATGAGTGTGTTTTTTGTCATTGACTGTGGGCATTATTTTTTTAGTTAAAAGCTTTAATGATAAAATTATCCCTATCTTCCCATAATGAAGAATCCTTTAACAAATTCCTGGATCCAGGCGGTCTTCAGGATCACCACCAAAATCTAATCACTTGTTCCTTATTCTATTCCTTAGTTTCCCTAACAATTTAATCAAAATCCATCCATAACTTTTTGAGTTATGTTGCTAACAGACAGACAAACTAACACAGCCGAAAACATGACCACAGCCTTGCCAGAGATAACAAACATCTTTAAAAGCACTGTTCAAATGCCCTTCATTTATAATTTGATTTGCATTATATGGACACAATCTTTTTCCTTTTTGTTATTAACATCTTAGGAAAAGAAATGAGAGAAAAATGAACTGCACTGTTGCTTTATGGCTAAACTTAAAAATGAGAGAAAAGTATGAAAATGTTGACGACATGTCGATTGTTGATGAAAGCTGAGACGTGACATGACTACAGAAGTGTCAGAATCAACGTATCTGTTACTGTGTCAGAGTAAATTCACCTGGAACGCAGTAGAAAATGTAAATCATCATCACCTTCTACATTACTCTCAGTGAAAACCAGAGGATACCAGCCCAGTTCATCTAGGAATTTATAAAGTAATATCGGACAAGGAACTGTGTATAAGTAGAAGCTAAAAAAAAGTGAACCTGAGCATTTTGCATCAGTTTTAATACTGATTTTATACAGGTAAATATCTCAGGAAGCCATTGTTTGATTTTGGTTACCTATATTAATACTCTGAATCAGGATAATCGAAGAATAGTCCCCAAATTTATCTTAGAAACACAAGAGTGAATTCTTCACTAGATAATTTCTATCTTCATGTAAACTATCAGGACCTTCATGATTCATTTCAAGTCATAGGAGTACACAGCAGTGGGTTTTTGGGGTTTTCGACTTTTTTGGCTGCTAGCTCACAGCTTTCGTCACACAGTGATGAGACAGACATCTTTGTAATCATCAGTCTTTGCTTTCATGACACCTTGTTTGTTGGTTTGCTTGAAATGAAGAAATTAGCAAACTTTAGAGTAGACAGTGCCTTGCTTATGTTTTTGTTACATTCCCATATAATTGCTTGTAGTTTGAACTGTGTTTTATTTGGATGCTAGTGCTTAGTAGAGTCTTAGTAGATGCTGCACATATACCACGCTGCCTCATGTACAGGGGGCTCTTGTCAGGAAGAGATTAAACATGTGCAACGCTATTTGTGAAGAAGTAAAACTAGAATGCAATGATTTGCAGATCTCATAAACCAATATTTGATTTCCAATATAAGAAAAACTTTTGTATATAGTGTTGAAAGCCATTTTGCAGTTTTGGGAACAATATTTGCACTTCTTGATTTGATTAACTAAAACAATGCATAAGTGTGTGCACTGGTGAGCAAATGCTGCAGGATATTTGCTGACATGTTCATACACTGTCTGGGGTTTCGATGGCCTTATAAAAATCCCTACATATAGTTCAGAATGAATGTTGTGGACATTTGTGTTTTTACATGGCTTTCTCTGGAACATCTAGAACATTTCAGGATTCCAGTGCACTATAAGCAACTATTTACGTCTGACCGAAGGCTTCATGGTCACTTTGTTTAATGTCATAGTTCTACCACACACAGGGTGCTTTTTATTGTTAAGGGTGTTTTTTTGTTTGTTTGTTTTTTACATTAAGGCACTTCCTGGTAAAAACATGAAATAAAAGAAGGTAAAAAGGAGGGGAAATGCCAAAATCTTTCTGCTAGCATGAAGCTTTGCAACTTGACAGCAGCCTGTGATATCTGGAATTTAATGTATACTATTATTTTTACTTTCTGATATCTCTTAAGTTTTGAAACAAATTCTTACGCCCTCTCTTTTTGCAGGTACATCCTGGCCAGTTTCTACACAAAATACGATCCTACACATTTTTTCATCAACACCTGCTCCTTGCTCAGTGTTCTCCTCCCAAAGTTGCCTCAGTTTCATGGAGTACGGATATTTGGCATCAACAAATACTGACAGAACTCAACCACCAACACTGGACCGCTATATTCCTGTGCTCTTGATTGACATTCCTGATATTAAAATGAGAGTTGTCTCATTTTAGTAGAGCAAAGTTTGAACAGCGCAGCTTTCAAGTGTGTTTCTTTTTTTTTTCTCTTGTCTTCAAGTCTGTAAAGCTTAGTGGATCATGACTGAATATTTTCATTTATTGGGGCAGTTCCTTTTTTTTTTTTTATTTAATAAAACGTGCGTTTACACAACCACAATAAAAATATTGCCATGTTACAGATCCTGTGACATGCTTATTGATGCTAGTCCTGTAAACTGGGCTGTTTGTTGAAGCCACATAGTTCAGTAGAAAAACGCTTTTGTAATGCTTTGTAGTGATGTGTGGCAATCATTTGATCACACATGGACCGGTTTTCAAATTGTGGGGAAATCCAGACACTTTACATGAAGCCACCATGAAGGGGCTGTCACAGTGTTGGCTATATAATTATATATCCAAGGGTTTCCCCCCCTTCCACATCTTACGTAGTCATATTTGCTTTGCAGTGAGGTTTTCCTGTCCAGAATGCATGTTTTGGGGAAGTAGTTCAAAGGAAATGCAGCATGATGTGAATGTGATTACACTGTAGATTGTCAAACACAGCCTGGGAAACACATGCAAATCAAGCTAGCTGCATCAGCTGTTCTATGTGACTAATTATTTGCAGTGGTGTTAATTACATTTCCTGCCTTTCAACGCTTCCTGCACTGAAAACCTAGGGAAGCCTTTGGTGGAATAAGCACAACAGCTGGGCTAAATGTCAACATGTCCACAACATTTAGAAATGGTCCACTGAAACTAGAGTGGGAGAAAGAATGACTGTACTGTAGGCCATTTTTTATCAGTTCAGCTTCACCTTTAAATTTAAAGAAAAAAAAATACTGGCAAGTGTGATGTAAAACGTGCAGTTTAAGTCTATCCCAGTCATCCTTTTAACTTTTGAAGCAAAGATTCTGAAAATATGTGGGAGGCAACGCACCGATAAGAGAAAGGTCAGAAATCTCAAAGAAATGTGCTCATTTGGATGGGATTGTAGATAAAAGGAAAAAAAGTTTATTCAAATTAATCAGAAAGTTGTTTCAAGTTTACTATCAAACGCAGCCTGTGTAAGTGGACTGTTTAACTCAAGTCTCTTGATATGTGTAAAGTGGAAAATCCAAAGTTTATGAGCCAAGTAGTAACAGTCCTGAAAAGACTGACCAGTAAAGAAGATGTTTCATGAAGTCATAAAGAAAGCCATGCTGATAATTGATTAAATGATAAATCTAAATACAGGAAAATGAAACTCATATAATCTTCCAAAAATGCAAGTATCAAATTATTCAATCTTTTGATTGATTGATTAAATATTTTAGGGGGTTTTGTTTGGTTAAAACTTGCACTGTTTAAAACATCGTCAGAAGCTCTTAATATTGAGCTCCAACACTGCATAGGCCATATTTGTACTACAAAAAAACTACAATCAGGGAAAGTTATAAAAACACAATTGATTCCATGTAGGCCATCATTACACTGGAAGTCACAAAAATCCACTTGAATTGTCTGTGGTTTAGTGCCTTAATGCAACACATGCAGCTAGAGAAGATGGGATGCACTCAGGAGGTCCAGGGACAATTTCTTTTCCATCTGGGACCCACTCAGTACCAATTAGAAGATCCTCAGGCATTTGTAATTGTGACATTTATCCATGTGATCCATATGTCCTGTGTAGTGCACTCTGATTTATCCATTTTCTTTATTCTGTTCTGGATGTTCCTGGGAGGGATAGAAGTGTTATTAGAAAATACTATTAGCATTATTCCAGAAATCCTTTTCTTGTGCATTTGTGTGTATTTACACGCCCCGTTTCACTGGTGCTCAATAAAAATACAAACCTTCAACTGTTAAATTTTCTGCCAAGCAGTTTGCAGTATTCCGTTTTTTATTGAATATTACCCAGAATGATTTCTAAAAGTAGAAATTTTAGAAATGGATTACATTTTTTATCTAATTTGTTCTGAAGAAATAATTATTTCAGTAAAGAAATCTACTTCCATTAATAACATTTCAGGTTTCAATTTTTTTAATAACCAAAATTATATGGACTTAAAAAAAACTTTAATAAACACATTTAAGCACAAATATAGATATTTTATTCAAAACACTTGGGGACACTTTGTGTCCAATAAAATAAATGAACATGACCACACTTTTCTTTCTTCAACAGAAATCTGGAATAAGAACTTATCAAGCAGACGTAATCAGTTAAGTAGAAACATGTAAATCTTATTAAAGTGAACCTCATTAAAATGAGGCTGTAAACAGTATATTTAGAAAACAAACCTTTTCTGTGACTAAGAACAGAAAGCAAACACTTTTATATTCACTTATATTTAAATGAACCCTTTCCTCCCATAAGAATTTGGTTTCAGTAGATGCGTTTGGCATCTTGTAACGCTACTAATGAATCTGACCGCACAGATATTTAAACTCTTTGTTGCCATGGGGATACAAAATGGCTAATGTAAACTTTGAATCCAGTACAGTGTTTATTTTTTCTTTTAATCTAGCCTAGCCTCCACAATGTTTACAAAATCATTCTGACCCCCCCCCCCCTGCCGCCTTTCTGAAAGGCAATTATTGTTTCTGTTTTTACTCATCTACTCTGTGCCTTAAAACTCTGGCTTATTGTCCTCGTCTTCATCATCAGTGTCAAATAACTCATCCTCGAAGAAAGATCCTCCAAAGCCGTATTCCTGCGCATGAACCGACACCTCATTTGAAATCAAGTGAGGGGACCCTTCAATAAAATCAGCAAACCTGTGGGTCAAGGAGAACAAAGTTAACAATAGTATTTACAACTGAGGGGGCAACACATCGATGAAAGAAATGTTTTTGAAAATGAGCAGTTTGTATGATACATTTTATTTTCATACATTTAATATAATTGTTTTTGCTTAAATCGTGTGTCATCACAACACTTTTTTTTCTCCTTTTAATAATCTAAGTTAGCATCTGCCGTCTACAAACTTGCCTGGCGCGATTAAAAATTAAAGCAGCATAATTGTTCTTCCTTTGTTGATTCTTCATAATGTGGGTAAAAGACATAACATATGCTTACTAATATGATTAATTGCAGTGTAATATAAATGTATGTTAGCTTAAATGTTTACTTAATTGAAATAAAAGACGGGGATATGCTTCCCTTGTCTTTTTACCTAACCAAACGGGAAAAAACATCCATAAAAAGTTACCTAAAATACCAATAATGTGTAAAATACATGTTTAACATGTTTTCAGCCCTTTACTCATCCTTCATCCAGCTGACTGCTTTTAGAAGTCATGTCATTAGGCAAGGGAAGATCCCCTGCATGTAGTCAAGAGGTGTCAGAGGATTGTAATTTAAATAAATCTGTACTGTATCCAAAACTTTCCAACTTGTGAGTCAGTATTGTGGTAAATCTAACAAAGCATCTCATCTAATTCTTATCTGGTGATTAATGTCATGACTTTGCCTAAGCAATATTTAACGAATATTTTCCTCAAACCTGTCAAAATTACCCTGTTAACGTTAATGTTAATGCAATGTTAGCAACATTCACGTGTTGTTTCACATGACGTTATAGTTACTTTTAAAAGAAAACAGAACTATGTCAGGTAGTTTTTTTGTAATGATTCATTCTTCGTTGCATTTTCATGAGTAAGCCAATATTAAAATGTTTTCAAGGGAAGAACCTGAGAGAGAGACAGATGACGTACCATAACAGAGGTTCAATGTTTTTGATTTATCATGACTTTATGTCCTAAAGTTCGTAGGAATAGACCTAACCCTAACCATGGCAAGTGTAATATTTAAATGTTCCCAACATTAACATTGCAATATAGGTGATGTAAAAGAACATAACAGTTGCCTTCCTGTTTACTAAACAGTCAGAAGTAGTGGAAGAAACTAGTGGGGGAGAGCAGGAGAATATTGCAGTAGATAGATTAAGGATGACCAACTCTGGACCTCTTGGGCTTGCAGGTTTTGGATGTTTCCCAGCTGCAACACACAAAACTTAAATTAAATGGATCTCCAACAGCTTAAGTTCTGCACAAGCCTCTTAATGATCCATTTTGAGTCAGGTGTGTTGCAGCAGGGAAACGTCTAAAAACTGCAGGACAGTTGCCCAAGAGGTGCTGATCCCTGACATAAACATTTATATGTCTTTATTGCATTATGTCCAACTATCATTTTCATGGCATCTGACGAGAAACTGTTGCTTTACGTTTTCTTCTTTGGGGAAAACCCACTTGAATTTGACGTTCATCATTTCTGTTACAACCTCTGGCAACACCAGCTCAAGCAGCTAAGTCACAGCAAGGCACTTTTTAGACGAGGGAGAAACTCAGACAAGTTAAAGATAGGGACATGATGTGTGTTTATGATGTGTTTTTTTCTAGCATGCTAATATGCTAGCTAACATGCTATGTTACCATGGCAACGGGTGGTGTAATTTGTTAAGGACCTAACAAGAATGAATACTGTCAACTTTGGTGCAGATCCCATGTATTTCTATGCAGATATGAGCAAACCGTGTTTCATGGCAAGAACGCTTTTTTCCGTCGGTTGCCATGCTGACATGCTTTCTTCTATTACAAAGATTTGAATATCCTTTTTGTCCCCTACTTGTCAGTAAGCTTACCACCGAATTTGGAGTCACTCGCATGAATCCCCTCTGACTAGTTCGTTCAAATACGATGTGTATAAAGTGACAAAAATGGGCAAAAAATTGGCATAAACTCCAAGACGGCGGGCACCCGTTGCCATGGCAACAGGTGTTTGATTGACTTTTTTTGCTTGTCTTGGGGTGTTACATATGTGTGCCGATTTTCGTCTTCATACGTCAAAGTAGACGTTCGGGACTCAATTCATTCTTGGATTTTTTCCGTGTCTCGGTAGCGCTGTTGAGCAATTTTTGCATTGAAGTATATGCGGACCTTAGATTATAGAAATTTTTGCCGGGCTTGATGTGTGTGGCAAATTTCTCAACTTTCATGGGAGTTTATGGGGTCATATTTGTGCTCAAAGTTCTTAGAAGAATAAACATTTCAACAACAATAGGGCCCGTTCCATACTTCGTATGGCTCGGACCCTAATAATAAGCACCTTTTTGGTGAGTGAAGCCTGGACACAGCCTTCCATGGGCTGAACTCTGGGCTGTTACAATATTTCCGGAGCTCTTCCAGAGCATGTAGAGTCTCTTCCTCTCCTTGCTTCTGATATTCCTCCTCAGTCAGCAGGCGACGTGGCTCAGGTTTCCAGTAAATACGCTTTCCGATTTTCCTGCAATGCAGAACAAATACGTGAAGCAGAAACCTGTTCAATTACACTTTATCACCACTTACAGATACAATAGCAAACGAAGTAGATCACTCCCAACAGCTACAATGTGAAGAAATAATGTAAAATTTTAGCATTACAGCAGAATCAACATGATATTGAAGGAGACAACAGAAACATGACATGATCTCTGTTCATTTTGTATTGTAACAACACTCTTACGCCACCTTCTGGTTGCTTTTCAATAACACATACCTCCAAGCCGCAACTGCAAGAGACACTGGGTACTCCAGGTTTTTGGAGAACAAAGCTGCCACAATGATCGCAAAAGCAACTTGTTGAATCTGAATTCCTAAATAAATGAGGAACAGACCAAACAGCTGCAGCGTCCATGACAGGATGTTAATGCTCTTTTCATCCGACAGAGGACCGTAACGGTAACACACAGCAAAACTGATGAATCCCACCACTGATACGTAACCTGGAAAAACCAAAAACATTGACTTAAGCTGTGTTAAAGCACAAATAGACAAACTTATTTGCATTTCCACTTGACAGTTTTGTCCATTTATAAATATTTTCATATTTTTGGGTGTACTCACAATAGTTACATTCATAACTTACAGTTGTAGTGGTTTCAAAATAGTTTATTTATTGTGAACATAAAATGGAATGAGCAATGAAATATTACAGGGTTTTTTCTTCTGTTTCCTATTCCACAAAGTCACAGTCTACATATTGTCTGTGTTCATGAGAACTTTGTACCTAATGCTGCATGCCAGTGTTCTTGCAGAATTAAGCTGAGGTTCCTGCAGACAAGCTGAATGGTGTACAGAGAAAATGACCAGCCGCTGACTATCAACAAATAAAAGGGGCTTTTCTGTGTGAATAAAAACAAACACGCAGATGGTGTGAAAATTAAGCATTAAGAAGATTTATCTTGTAAAAAGTACATTTGGATGTAATAAAATAACTTACCTTTGGCAAAAGGCGTGCGAGAATAAAAAAGAGGATGATGAGAGAGGCGATCATGCCTGTGCTCATTCCAGCAGAGTAGTAGAAAACTTGACTCCTTAGCATGGTGACAAATCATGAAGAAATATGTAGTTAATAATGATTGTAATGATTGTTAACTCAAGCAATGGAAAGATGGTTTATGAAAATAAAATACCGGCTGAGGGAATCTGCGAAGACAAACAACAATGCCCCAGAGAGGAACACCAAAAACAGGTAGATATCAAACTCTGTGGGGAAAAAACAACCAAGATTGGCCATCGTTTCTAAGTTAAAAAAAAACCACCAACTTAATTTCAGTCACTCATTTTCTACTTACTGCGAATGGCTTTGACTGTGTACTGAGTTTTTTCAGTAGTATCAACCTTGAAGCATGTCTTCTTGCTGAAGAGGTTGATGTTAATGGTGGTTTCATTGTGCCGCTCACGTAACAAGCTCTGGAACCAGCCCCAAAAAGTGAAACGGTCCAGCTCCTGCAGCTCTTCCTCACCTTCTACAGTTTCCACTTTAAAGACCTTTGAACTCCATACTTTCACCTATCAGAAATCAGACACTTTAACAGAATTTATTGGAGAAGCCCTCCCCTTCCCACTGAAGTCTCCAGCTGAAAAACTCACCAGCTTCTATTGATGAAGAGCATCACCTGTGCTTTATTTTGTACAAGGTCTGAGCAATACATCAATTTTATATTTGAAATTACCATGTTTGACAATTTGTTCCTGATCTTCTGTACATATTATTTTGGGTAAGTGTAGGGGCTGGTTGTTCAAAAGATTTAACCCGGATAAAAGCTATTCGGATTTGGTAATCCATTTTTTTGGGACCGCGGATCACGTAATCCGGCTTACTTTCCCCCGGTTGTTCAAGGCAAAATAGGATTGAATGAACCTGATCCAAAATCCCGTTTTTCAGGATCACGAAATCCGGATTTCCAGGATGTAGATCAGTGTGAGCTGGCGGCCATGTGGAGAACAACAGGTAGACGAGGCGGTTTGCACGCTTTGCGAGTGGAACCACCGGGACCATGTAACATAATACGTGCAGGTATTGTCCAGCATAGCATTGCGACAAAGCGGAATCTCCCTCTCTGTGACGATGTTTCCAGAATTATTATTGCGATTCTTGCTTTTTGTTGCTTCCTTTTATTATTTCTTAATATCTGTAATTCTTTTGTTTCGTGTAAAGCACTTTGAATTGTCCTGTACATGAAATGTTCCATACAAATGAACTGCCTTGCCTTAATGACGCACCTCAGCCCCATGTGGAGGAGACCAACCTCTGTCATTCTGTCAGAATGAGGGACGGACAGGACGCGTAGTGAGGGATGCAATCGATAGAAATTTCTTCTTTTGACAAGTTCTTTTCTGATTATGCAGTCATGAATAACAGGAAAATTAAAAATTTTATTTGTGTTTCTTATTGAAATTGTTCGCGGGGACATGATTTAATGTTTTTATTTATGCTTTTTTTCACGTTTTATTTTACGTTGCTGAAAGGCTTAATAGGAGCCTATCCCATGTTAACCTCTTTACCACTGTAATGGTTACAAATATAAGCATATGCACCGAATAAAAAGTTCTATTATTTGATCAGCTGTTAGGTTGTACCGCAGTTTCTTCCTGAAATCCGTCTTGTAATCCTGCCCTCTGTTGGGATCAATATAATCCTGTTTTTTTTGGATCAAAGTTATCCGGATTCTGCTCAAAAGTTTTAAACAACCCAAACTGAGGGTTTCAAATAACAACCAGGATTGGATTACGTGATCCAAGTGGATTTCTGAATCCGGATTTCTGTTTTGAACAACCCGTTTTCAAGATTTGATCCTATCCGATAACCAAAATCCAATCGAATTACGTTGGAACAACCGGCCCTAGATTATAATGGAGCCTGATGACTTAAACATTAGATGTCATGACTAAATTTCCAAGTTATTTGTGTTGACTTCCAAAGAGTAAAGTCCCCCCACTTTGGTTACAGTCAACTGCAGTGAACATGGGCCGCTTCACCAGAAAGCACCAAGGTTTTGAGACTCTAGAACAGCACCAGAACCAGAATGGTCGCCGTCTAAAAGAACTAACAGATACACAGTCAAGTGAGCCACCATTCACAGCTGGAATTTAGCTGCGCACTTGACCACAGAGAGAATTGTTGCTCTCTGTGAGATGCAGAAGACAGCAGCAGCCCAGAAACTCCTTCTAAAGCTGGATTTGTACTTGTCGGTTATGGAGTCACCAATGCTTTCTCAGCATAGGACAGTTTAAGCTTGACTCGCAGCTCTTTCAGACCTGACGTGGACCCTTGCTTGCAGCATGGTTACGCGGAACTACTTGTGAATGGTGGGTTTGTGATTATGTGTTTCTGGAGCTTCTTACTAGAGCTTCTTGTGCGGTAACCACAGAAGAGAAACTGCAGTGCAAAGGGGTCACTACGCTGGAGTGTGACAGTACAATACACCAGTATCAGCTACGCTGGCCTTACTGTATGCAGAAACGTACAAATCCAGCTTAAGAGGCTACCTAAATCAGGGGAATAGATTTTACAGTGTATCCCGTCTGATGAGAAAGAGGCCCAGTGGAAAGAAATCACAAATTGAAAGTCGCATTGAAAAGCTGAAGATGTGGTGTTTTTTCCTTGTGGGAAAAGTCCAACTTTATTCACCATATTCACTAGGTTTTTGTTTTAGTGTTTCTTTAAACACAAGAGGCACATCTACAAGAAAAACATTACGTTTAATGTTGTTATTAAAAAGTTTGTTTGTCTGTTTGTTTGTCTGTTCTTAAGATCCCTCCCTGGGCTGCCAGCTTATTGCAGTGGAGGGGTTTGCATGTCCAAATCCTAGGAGATATGTTGTTGGGTGTGTGTGTGTGTGTGTGTGTGTGTGCATCCTTGCCAACTGTAGCTTGCTAACTTTATTAGTATTCAGACAGGCTCCAGGCTGTCACAGGCCCTTAGGC
>JBAMHW010000015.1:5534476-5549770 GCA_037177495.1 Rhadinocentrus ornatus | reverse complement strand
TTTTGTTTTTGCAAGGAAATATTTCTCCCCTCCCCGAGAAGCAGAGCAGCACTGAGGACTGAGTGTGAACGCAGCAACTTTGTGTAAAACTTCGACACCTTGTTGTTTTCGTTCCTTAGGGGATTTTGAAGTACCATTTTATCTACAAGGTAGGTCAGAAAATATAGAGATTACATTTTAAAAAAGTGTTTAAGTAACGTAAACTTTCCGTCTTAACTCATTAAATTTTCCGAAACGAAGTATTAATCGGGTTGGTCGTATGTCTTCACACACCCACAATGACAAAAAAAAAAAAAAAAACGTACTCAAATATGGAGTTTATTTACTTTTTCGGCAGACATTGAACTATAAATGCTTAACTATTAGTGGTTATAAAAGTCTAACTCAGTTAAATGAGTTGTGGGTTTGATCTTTTTGGTCTGTGTTAGATGTAATTTGGCCTGTGACAAAGCTGCTGTTGTTAGCGGTTATTAACGGTTCAGAATAAGGCTGGACGGCCTCTTAGAAAGACTCTTATTCCAATTATTAGTGGAATTCACGCCTGTTCCGTTTTAACACTTTGTGGTGTTTATCTCGATTAATTTTTATTTAGGCCCTTCGCTTCTGAGAGCTATCTTTAGATTTGTCATCAGTTTATGAGTAAGTCGCAAAGGCAGGATTATAGAAATATTTAAACTGTGACTGGGGGCTTTGGCCCCCCTTCATTTTCAAATGTCCTGACATGTTTATCTCAAAGTTAGTCAAAAATGTGGACTTAATACTAAAGTTTTGTCCGTCATCTTTCTGCTAAAATGAGTCATATCTTCCACTCTGCTGCTGCTCGTGTTACAGCTGATGCAATGATCTTATAATCTATTTTTTGTAGGATCTTCATCAGCCATGGGTGTAGAAGGGGGAATGAAATGTGTCAAGTTTCTGCTTTTCCTTTTCAACTTCATTTTCTGGGTAAGTAGCACTCTTTTCTAAATGTTTGTGGTAGAAAAACACCTAACACATCCTAGTTATGATGTAAAATATTTTGGTGAGCAGAATAAAAGCAGCAAGGGAACAGAAGAGAAGGTAAAAACAGGTTATGGTGTTTGGTGTCATTATTGTTATCCTGGCAATCTAATATGCTTCTGATACTGCAGTACTAGACTTGTTTTGAGCCAGCCCTATGACTTTGAGCATGAAATATAATTTTGTTCCACTACTTTAAGTATGGCTTACACAATGTGATCAGCTGATGAACACAGTCACGTAGTCAATGGGACAGTCCCCTTTGACTTATACTTCCTGAATCCTTGTAGAGTGTTTGTTTGCTATCACATTAAGGAAATCCTGGACAGGATATATTATGTTTGTATCGTCTCTTTATGGTTTGAGAGTTTTAGAGGAGGTGAAAATGGAATGTAATATCTTATGACTGGATTTTAAAGTGTAACAGGATCATGTGACTCATCCAAGTCGAGGTGAATTAATTTTTCCTTCCGTCAAGGATGCAGCGTTTGCACACAAGAACATTGCGTAATAACCAAACAAGCAATTGCAATTGGGACATGGGGAAGTGCAGAATTGCACAAGTGTATTGGTAACACTACCCTCATTCTTCCAGTTACTTTATACAAATACTTACTTAATTAAAATCACTATAATATAAGTTTAACCCAGTGGAATATTTGCATACAGTATTTGTCAGCAATTATACCCTCTTCTATGAACAAATATTTTAGATTTTTATTCATCACTATACAGTGGAGTTCATTTTTCTGGGTCTATAAAGTATTTGCCAAAGTCAATACAATTTAATAATATAATGTAATGTTGTAAACAGGTATTTACTAAAGCAGAAGCTTTCTTAAAGTGGAAGCTGGTGAATAACCATTTCTAAAGCATGCAGCATGCTATAAGGTGCCAAACAGATTTGTCATTGAGGGCAGAAAATGGCCATTAAGTGTAAAAAATGTCTCATGCAATTTACAGTCCACAATGTTGGCTTGTTTCATCCGGAATGGTTTAAAGAGGTCAAATTTGATACCAAACAACAAAATTAACCCAAGCAAAACTAGCATATGTTCGCATTGGAAAGTAATTTTTTCCTTTTAATTTATTTTATTTTTGTTATATTTGATAATAATATTGGACATCATATAATTTGGACATATGTCATAGAAGAAAAATAAGGACAATAGAAGGGGGGGGGTTCTTGTAATCTTGAAATAGCCTTTTTACTTCCTAGCAAGATTAGAATCAAAATTGAAGGGAATGGTGGTCCTAAATGTAGCTTCCACGTGAGCATGACTGTCTTTACAGTAAGAAATATGTAAATGGTAGTAGTTACCCTCATTTATCCTAGAGAGTCTCGACCTTCTCGTGGTGGTCCCTTGGTGTCATGTTTGGGATGGGGTTACGAAAAATCTTGTGAGGTTTTTCCAGACGAATTCTCATCACATTGTTGAAGATGTTGATTTAGATTGTGACTTACATGGTATTCCCCATTGTTCCCTTGAAAGAGTGAAATTAACCCTTTTCTCCCATTTCTCTTTAATGTAAAAAGTACTGTCTAATTTGGCCTGGAGAAAACTTATACAATCTGGAGATCCCCTTATTACAAGTGGATGACGTGAATGCTGATATAACACATATAAAGTACTTGAGATATCCACCTCAAGTGATCCATTAAAATGATGTATTAGTGTCTAACTTGAACATATCTGTAAAATCATTTCACTTAGGGAAATCTAAATAATAATTTTTCATATTCTAAAAAAGTGCCTTGTGGGTATTTCCACTTGGAGAGCCTGAAATAAATAGAGCAACGACGGCTGAATATTAATTTAAATAGATTGTACTCTCGAACTTGGGTTGAGATAGGGAATGAGCCTCCATCGTGATAAATTTAGCTTTATATTAAAATTTAAGGGACCATAATTAAGATTAAAAAATTGGAAAAAATCTTGAGCCAGTGTAACCCGGGGTAACTATTCAGTTTCATGAAGAAGTGCGCGTCAGACAGAAATGTAACAGTAGTCTTATTAAACTACGACTAATCTCATAGTGTAATCTCATACACTATTACCTTTGTTTTAGTTACTCAGTAACTAACATATGGAGAATAATTAAGCAGTTCTCCCAGAACATAACAGTAAATTAAGATTGATCATTTGCTGAATTGCATAGTTGATTATTTTAAATTTATTTTAAGGACATTTAATTGATTCACAGAATTGGATTGTGCAAAGAAACTAGCATGAATGCTAGTTTTTACGGCACTTGGTGGTAGGTAAATTTACTCAATTAACTTTCAGACACTTAAAGGGAAAATAAATTAAGTGTAGTATTTAGTAAACAGTAAACAGTTTTGTTTGATCAATGTTATGTTTTCTGCTCAGTATTTTATTCCATGACCCTGTTGCCTTTGTTTACCTGCTCTGTTAATGCCTTTGTGTATTCCAACGTCAACCATTAGTCACCTATTTGACCTGACCACAAATATTTACATTAGTGTTGCAGAAAGGAGAGCTTTTAGCTGAAGAGTTTAAGATAGTAAACATAAGACTGGGTCTGCTAATAGGTCATCTAAGTGTAAGGCTATATAGATAGTGGGTATTATAGTAAGTATTTGGTAAATCAACTTCAAATATGGTAAATATAAAAAAGTTTGAGCTAGAGCTGCTGTTAGTCGGCTTCTCTTTTAAGCAGTCCTTGAACTGAAACGAAATGTGAGATTTAATATTTTAGGATTTAAAACTAGCATTTTGCAATGAATTTACTTTTGAATAATTTATAGTTGCAGTTCTGATCAGAGCACTTTGTCTTGGGCTCTTAGGAATTATATGTATACGTGGAAATACTTTGACATGTTCTGTCATTTTTATAGCAGTTACAGTGGTTTTATAGAGCCGTTGGTTGTTGTTACTGAGTTTTTAAAGGATAATTCAATAATAATTATAATGTATGACTTGCAATCATCTTTTTCCTTTCTTTTTATTGCCACATCATTTATCAAACTCCCTTACTGATTTGTCATCATACTGTTAACACACTGACTAGTACGTGGTGAAAATTAATGATAAGGTACACATTTCCAGTAATGGTGTGAGAAATATTGTCCACGTCACAGCACACTGCACGTAGCATGAAATATGGTCTTGATTAAATGTTAACACTGCTTGAGGGAGTGTAAGTGTTACAACTAATGGTTACAATTTCTTTGTATTTATTCATCCAAAATATACATATTTTATTAATGACATTAACTGTTGTGACATCAGAAAATGTCAAAGGGGGGGGAAATGTGTTGCAGTTGTCATTACCTATACACATTTTTTCTTTGATTTGGAACAATGCAAAATAAAAAAAGGTTTTTAAGAAGGTTTTGGCTTAAAAATGTCTATCTGTACTCACATCATGAGCTATAATATAGAAGCTCTGCTCTGACCTTGGACTGAATCTGCCACGTTTATCTTATTGGGCTGGACTCATCTCTGGAAAAACACAGTTAAAGTGAGGGGAATCAAGTTTTCTGATGTTTATTTAACAGCTTATTGATCTCAGATGATCATAGTCAAACAATTTATCCAAGCAATGTTTGTACAAGATCTGATGTCCTGCTCCTGTAACTCCACTCTGAAGAGTGAATGTTGCAGGTTATTATGTCACGGTAAAGGTTGTCACTGTGAACACCAGGATATAAATAATTGAGTATTGTATAAGTATTCACTAACTATTAAAATTTACTGACAATGGTCTGTCCTAGTGTCCATACAATCACGGTGACATGAAGGCTACAGACACCCGTCCATCAAACCTAAACTAATCTCTCCCTGTTTCTGCAGTTATGTGGAATAGCATTGATTGTCGTGGGAATCATGGTTCAGATTTCCCTGCATAAGACCTTCATGATCCGTGATGCATCAGCCTCAGGAATTCCCATTGTGCTCATTGGAGTCGGTGTCTTGATTTTCTTCATCGCCTTCTTTGGCTGCTGCGGAGCTTGGAAGGAAAACTACTGCATGGTTACTACGGTAATCTATACAATCATTCATTCTATACAACTATCCATTAAATTTTTACTGAGTGGAATTTATCTGAATAAGTAATTAATTGTGTGCAAAGCATGTGTTACATTAGTGCTCAATACACAGTAGGTCCCCTTAATGTTTTTAATTCCTCTTCATTTCAGTTTGCTGTCCTTCTCTCACTGATAATCTTCATTGAAATTGCTGCAGCAATTGCTGGATACGTCTTCAGAAACAAAGTGAGTGTAGACTTGTTTCTTGTAAATCCACACAGAAGGGCTGTTTTAACTTTGGCTTTCATTTTTGTCTCCTGTGTAGCTCTCAGCTATCGTCCAGGACAGTCTCACGGAAATGATTGGCAGCTACAAAAATGGCTCAGCAGATTTCAGGAAGACTGTGGATCAACTGCAGGAGGACGTAAGTTCACTGTAGACGCTGCTCGTCACTGTTTACCTAGTCTGACAACGCCTTCTCTTTACACTGCTGCATCCTGTTGGTTGGCCCCACAAGCCATGGCATTATTTTTATTTGCACTATCTGTTGACCCAAGTTACATCCTTTTACTGTACTGGCCAAACCTTACAGCTGGCACTTCCCTGACAATGACTGACTCATTTGCAGTTGAAATGCTGTGGGGTGAACAGCTCATCTGACTGGAGAGTCTTCGGCCCTGATGGGAAGACAGTGCCTGATTCATGCTGTCGCAATGTCACCAAAGACTGTGGAAAAGGGAACATGATGGATCAGGACAAAGTGTACCTCAAGGTAAACCACCATTGGCTAATGTTTGCCAAGTCAATGCATAAAAATGATATCATACTGTAGATGGAAAAGGTGCTAAGAGCCCAAGAGACTTTGTTAGACCAAACACAAGCTACATTCCTCGTAGATGTAAATATTTGACAGAAACATGACTCCAGTCAGATAACAGTGTTGCTCTGTGACAAATTGACACACTTCAGCACATTCTCGGGATACAAGTACTCACATGTGCATGTAGAGAGTTCCAGTGGGTTTGTTAGTCTGATCAGCCCCTTGTGTCTTTTTTTTAACTACCCCAAAGCTATAAAGGATGATGCCCACGGAATATCATAAACATACAGATTAAAGCAGAAAATGTTTCCTTATGTGTATTCATAGTTTATCATTGTTTCCTCATTCTGCCATCATCACTGAACACTTAAACTTATTATGTTTTAAAGGAAAAGTTTACCTTCAATACTTCCTTTGATATTAAGGTTTAGAAACGATAATTATGGAAAGTGATAAAAAAAACTGCAACCCTCTTTGGCATTATTTACAATCAACATAAATGATGCTAAAGAGAGACTTTTAGTAGAGGGCTGTTTACTCATCAACCAATGTTAATTTCTTTGTTGTTGTTTTTTATGAGGCCTATTTTTTTTGCCTCCTGTATGAAATAACATACCCCAAATAAGTTTTATGGTATTTCTGTCAGAGTAAACTCACCTGGAACGCAGTAGAAAATATAAATTCTTATCTCCTCCTAAAAGAATACCATATTACTTTTGGTAAAAACTCAATAGCAGCCCAATTCATCTAGGAATTAGTAAAGTAATATCTGATCAGAAACTGTTCAAAAGTAGAAGGTAAAAAAATCTGTCGATTTTATGGCACTTCTATCAGCTGTCAGAATCAGGAGAATTAAAGGAATGGCCCCCAAAGTCAGAAGTGAAACCTAAGATAGTCTATCATAAAACGATTGAATACTTCACTATGAACCTCCTTCATCTTCATGGTAAGTCAAAAGAAAACACATAAGGGTTGTTTTTTTTGTTTTTTTACTGAAATCAAACCTTTTTCCCATAAAACTGCAAAAGACATGATTTTGTGATACAATATCTATATATATATATATATGTATATATACATATATATATATGTATAAAATGTATGAACAGGGCTCCAGACTAACATTTTTTTACGAGGAGCACAGAGGTCCCTAACTTAAATTTTTAGGAGCGCAAGCAGAACATTTAGGGGCGCACACTGAAATTGTCTTGCATAGCAAATATTCACATTTCCTCTCATTGTCACTGTATTAGTGATAAATACTTGTACAATAAATTCAGAAATTACAATGTTTACAATTCAGATGTTTTGTGCAGCAGTTGACATAACATTAAAAAAAACATCTTAGTGGCCGCATTGATACAAAACAAGTAGACATAGAACTTGTCAAATCAAATCAGATTTAATTTGACAAGTTGTAATGGATGCTGCCATAAAGAGGGATGTCGTGGG
Organism: Rhadinocentrus ornatus; assembly: GCA_037177495.1. NCBI lineage: Eukaryota > Metazoa > Chordata > Actinopteri > Atheriniformes > Melanotaeniidae > Rhadinocentrus > Rhadinocentrus ornatus. The sequence continues at coordinate 5,542,505 of JBAMHW010000015.1, read as the reverse complement.
AAAGGCTAAGTTTGATAAAAAGACAACCTAAAAATGTTTAGAACAGCAAAAAAAAAAAAAAAATATATGTATATATGTTTCTGTCAATATTTTCTTTATTTTTAGTTCAGTTCCTAAATGTATTTTGTTTTTTTAATTAGGAGTCTGGAACATGTCACAACACTTTTAAGTTTTTAACAGAAAGCCAGCGTAGGATCATCCAGCAGCCATGTACGTTTCATTTTCAGCTTGGAAAAAGAGGTGAACGTTGTCTGCTCTGAATGCAGCTGAGTGCTGTTGCGAGAAGACCAAGCCTCGAATGAGTGCTTTTGGACGGGGGAGGGGTCTGCGTAGCACCCACTCCTCATTGGGAAGAGTAAACTACGTTCATTCATGTCAGTCTCCAAAAATCTCCAAGAATACCAGAAAAAGTTGCTAGGTTTGTCGCTAGTTGCTTAAAAACCAAAAGAAAAGTTGCTAGAGGCGTCTAAAAACTCACTAAATAAGTTGCTGTCTCTAAGTTGACAACACTGAGGAATAATAAATTCCTCCAAGACCCGTCTCCTTGGGATTTGAACTGTGTTTTGTTTGGCAGTCGTGCTTGGTAGAATCTTTTAGCTGTGTTTCCCCTCATGATTTTGTCATGCTACACTTAAAGAGTTGGTGCTTCCTAGTGTCTCATGCTGCCTCCTGCACAAGGCAGAAGTATAAGGCTCCTCATGATCTAGACATAATAAGGGGGTGCACCTCTAGCTCTGCAGAATACTAGAGCTGTATAATATATATAAAATATATATAATTATTTAGGACAAGTACAGTTGTATTAGTGAGGGTTTCAGTGGACTTAGAGAAAGGTCGGTATTTCTGCATGGTCTCCAGCTAACTAGCATGCATGGGTGCAAAAAGGGGGTGCAGCCCTGATTAATACACCTGCGATTAGCTCATTGAAGTTGAATTGGATGTGATTCTCATCGCAGAAACTTTAATAGGAACGTGTACATTTGCATTTCAGTGTAGCATAAAATCTGCCTGTAAAGCAACCAGGTCGATCTTTTTAATTTTTCCTTTAACCAGATTAAACCTTATTGAGATTCTAAATCTCTTTTCCCAGAGTGACCTGGCCAAGAAGGCACACAACCACAAGTTGACAATATTCAACAAAACGAACCAACATTTGTTTTGTTTCAGGGTTGTCATGATGTCCTGGAGACTACCCTGAAGGACAACATTCACTGGGTGATAGTTGCTGCTCTTGTTATTGCTTTCATTCAGGTATGTAAACGCTGTTGATTTGTTTTTCAGATCGATTATAACATCTTAAATTATATGTTTAATTTTATTGTCATGTCTGATGCCTTCATTTTGTTTTTGAGCTTTCAGAATTTCTAAGCTTGGCTACTTTTAAAGTGCAACAGGATAAATCAATACAGTTCTGATTTATTTTCACCAGCAAAAATGTCTTTTTATTTCAGTTGTTTATGAACAGTGTTGTATCTAAGAAACATTAATACCAGGGTTTTGGACTCTCTTCCTTCCAGATAATGGGCATCGTGTTCGCCTGCTTGCTGATGAGAGGCATCCGCCACGGCTATGAAGTCATGTAATAAACTATTTGTAGGTGTTGGCTGGATAAGCCACTCTCATTGGGATCTTCATTAGGAAACTTTTTAATAAATGTTCATTTGCTTCCTATATCATACACAGAACAATATATTTTATTAAAATTTTGGGTTTTTATTTTAATAGGTGAGCAATACCCCTGCTTTGATACTGTACATGCATAAGAATGAAATGTTAGAGAAGGTTCACGTCCACTGTAATGTAAGTTTATGTTCTTGGTTATGAAGGAAATCTGAAGTCTCTGTTACTGTTGAGAAATTTGAATCTATTTTTGGGTTGAGTTTTTATGTTTTGCTGGTTGCCAGTTTCCGTTTTTATTAAAGATTCTTTAAATTACGCCCGAGTTTGTTTTAAAGACCATCCATCCATTTTGCCCCGCTTATCCCGAGTCAGGTCACGGGGGCCGCTTCCTAAGCAGGGAAACTCAGACTTCCCTCTCCCCGGCCACATTTACCGGCTCATCCGGAGGGATCCCGAGGCGTTCCCAGGCTAGCCGAGAGATGTAGTGCAACCAGCGTGTTCTGAGTCTTCCCCACAACCTCCTTCCAGTGGGCCCAGAAAACCCTGTCAGGTAAGTGTCCAGGAGGCATCCTGACCAGATGCCCAAGCCACCTCATCTGGCTACTCTGAGCCCCTCCCGGATCACTGATCTTCTCACCCTGTCTCTAAGGGAGAGCCCGGCCACCCTGGGGAGAAAACTCATTTCGGCCGCTTGTATTTGCGATCTTGTTCTTTTGGTCACTACCCACAGCTCGTAACCATAGGTGAGGGTAGGAACGTAGATCGACCTTGCCTTTTGGCTCAGCTCCCTCTCTTCACCATGACAGACCGATGCAGAGTCCGCATCACTCCAGAAGCCCTACCGATCCGCCTGTCGATCTCCCGCTCCATCCTTCCTTCACTTGTGAACAAGTCCCCAAGATACATGGACTCCTCCACTTGGGGCAGGACCTCATTCCCGACCCGGAGAAAGCACTTTTTGACTTAAAGACAAGCACAGAAAAATTACACGCCGCATAAAGATATTTATTTTAGACATATTACAATGAAATTATATATGATATTGGCACAAGAACACATCAAAAACTTAAGCAATAATTGCAAAAGAAATCACCAAGAGAACTTCACTTTTGCAACTCATCTTTTAGATGCATTGTGCCAGTACTTGCAAAAGGCACAGAAAGCAAAGCAAGTCCGATTATACAATTTACAACAGCACAAGGGATGGTCTGTCAAGATTCAGAAGGCAGGTAAGAAATTTGTGCTGACGTGTAGTAACCTTAGCGGGATAACTTAATTTTGTACCTCCCTCCAAAGCAAGAAAACAAAAAGTAAAATAAGAAAAAAAAAAGGTCCATTACATCTCTTGCCCAACACTTTGTAACTGCAGCAAAACAGCAGTTTATGACGACGATGTTAATCAATAAGTTCAGCTTCTTACCGTGAAAACAGGCCTCAATGTCTGGGCTTCCTCTTTTTTTTATCTCAATATTTCCGCTATCAAAGTGCTTTTTTGAACATTTCAAATTTTTTGTTTTTTCCTTTTGAGAAAAGCCTTTTTCTTTAACATGTTTGACAACGTTATGATTGGTAAAATTCTAAGTAAAAAGCAGCTCAAAATGAAGCAACAGCACAATAATTTACATTTAATGAGAACATGTTTATACATTTTAAATGCCAGCTTATCATATTATGAAAGGAATATTACTTTAACCAAATCAATTGGTTTCCTGCTAAACTTAAATCAGGCAGAATAATCTTTGTTTTCATTTTGTCCCTGTAGCTGTGCAATGCTGCGTTGCTTTGCATGAAAGCAGATGAAAACTGCATCATAAACATACAAGAAGCTTGAAATCCAGCAACAAGTAATCATATTACCACCTCACAACTTAACGCAGTTAAGTGCATCAGTCAATTAAATTCCCACCTGAGAAACATAATTACACAATATTAATATCTCAGATAAAGACCCTTCTGAGTCTTTTTTTTCTCCAAAATGAAGTTCTTATCATTACATATGCATAGGCTCCATTGTTTGGTATTTTCTCATTTCAGATGATTGATGATAGTTTTTACTCCCAAGCCTTAAAAAATGTTACAAAGAACATTTTTTAAATCAAACAGCTTTTTTCTCTGCATTAAAGAGCCGTTGACAACTTTAATGAAGTTCTACAGTGCAGTGCACAAAAGATATCATCGCAAAAGCGGTTTTCATAAAGCTTCCTGTTTGAGGTGGCCGGGGGGATTGGGGTAGTTTGCAGAGAGAAATACGATGCTGTGCAAGAGTAGTGACACCTCTGAATCTGCAAAAATTGGAAAGAAAAAAACAGATAAGCTACATTTTACTAGGGTGGGAGCAATGGTGCAACATGCAGAGGATTTCTGCAGCCTTTAAAATGATACATTCAGCCTCCTCAAAAAGGCCTTAAAAAGTATTAAAGTCTAAATTACTAATGCATTGAATATTTTTTTCCTTCTATTTAAAGAAAAAAAAGTTTACTAATACATGTCTGAATACATTTCATAGCTACAATCAGAGATAGTACAACAGTGGACAGAGATTTCATGTGCTTTATATAAGGAAATTAAACATTAATAACATCCTACAGACTAAATATGACATATATAGATATTAATAATTAATACCTTTTAATGAAGAGGACATCTGAAGCCACTGGGACAACCACTCACGACACTGATAAACATCAATACTATAAGAATTGATCCCTCTTATATAACAAGCCTGCACAAGAAAAACATGTTAGCATAATGATTATTGTGTAAAATTATCCTGGCTGTGAACATGAAAACTCTGGAGGAGTTAAAGAACCTGTCTCAGTTCAGAATCACTCAGCTGATGAGGGCCCAGTTTGCTGAGAGCTCGATCCAGCAGGAGCAGCTCGATGGCGTGACTCTTCAGTCGTCGGTAAATCAGGAAACCGGGAAGGCGTGGCGTCAGGAAGAGGAGGTGGCTGATGTGTCGCTGATTAGCCACAAAGATAAATAGGCACAAAGATGTCCTGCATTAGAAGACTTTGTCATGTTCAAGTAAACTAAATTTAGAGGTCTGCATGGACATGTGTTACATGTGTTCATTTCTGAAACATTATAGGACTGTTTTACTGAATTATTGATATTTTTTCAGATTTTCTGTTCAGAATTTTTAAGGTGGGTCTAAACTTAAAGATCCCAAACTGTGCAGCGGTATATACGGAGAGCAAAAGTCAACCCTCTCCCTATTTGATTGAGGAAACATGGCAAAGGAGAGAAAGGGGGGAAAAAGGTACACAAAATGGATTAAATAGATATAATATTTCACAAAATAAAAAAAAAATTAAACTGGCTGCATGACCTTAAGAGAAATAAAATAATCTAAGCAAGGTTGCCACTTGCTAAAACATTTCCTGATTACATCTCTGAGCTGTTGAGACTAAAACCCGGCCCATTCCCTTAGATCTCCAGGTCAGTGTTTACTGGCTCCCCCTCACACCAAATTCAGGACCAGAGAAGATTGTGCCTTGCGAGTGGTAGCCCCCAGACTGTAGAATGCTCTGCCACCATCTTTGTGCTCTTCACCCTCTTTTGAGTCTTTTAAAAAGCAGCTGAATAACCTTGTTTAAAGCAGACACTTAGCAGCTAGACGACAGTGGTTTTACATTTTTATGTTTGTATGTGTTGTGTACATAAACTTTACTTAAACTGAAGAGACTGCAGATGTTGGGAGGGATTACAATAAAATCAGGATCAATTTGGTAATTTCATATTGCATGTTACGTAAATGTACTTGAATGTTACCACCAGGGTTACAACACAAATAGATTTCTGAGTGCTTGGCATCTAGTCTGAGAAATAAAATCGCACAAGTAATTACATCAGTGGGGGGAGCCACAATGATGGAGATCTGGGGAACACTTGCCTCAATTTCCACCCAGAAATTTTGTATACGTTTAGTTGTTAATGACTTATTTCTCTGTTATGTAACAAACTCAGTGCAGATGTATTACTGCTTTACTATAAAATTTAAAGAGAAACTGGTGTATGTTGATGCAAAAATGAGTGAAATATGGCGTTTTACTGACCATATGATCGACATTCATCGCCTTCATGCCCAGGGGGGGTCCAGCAAACAGGTTTCGAACTGCAAGGATCTCAGACACTTTAGGGTTTTCTCCACTTTGCACCTGAAAGTACACAATAGATTCAGCCCATAAAGGCTGATACTGATACGATTCAGGACCACCTTGTTCTTGTGTAGTTGAGGGGATTTTAGAGGGGAAAAGTCTTCCCCCTCAAAGACCGCTCTGTGGCGTAGGTGCTTTGTGAATCTCGCTTTCCATCTTGCTCAGCAGCTGTCTGTCATTCAATCATTTCTGCCTGTGTATTCATAAAAAGCTCACCCTCCACTCCCTAATAACCCCTATCCTTGACATTTTTCAAAATTTGGCAGTGGCTAGAGTTACGTAAAAAGTAGGGAGTGTAGGTATACTTCAACCTTTTGAAAGTAGTGAAAAGTGAAGGAACAAGAGCCTAAGTTGTTGTTTTGACGGAGTATATGTGGTATTCACTGGGGCATGCGTGAACCAGAGACAGGGCCCGAAGAATTCTGATGCCAGAGATCCCATAAACATACCATGACAGGTTGGAGCTATTTTTAAAGCAAGAGAGGGCCTTTCACATTATCCATAGAGATGGATTTTAAACTGTGGTTCATTAGTGTTTTAAACATGGAAACAAACAGATTCACTTACTTTAGCACACAGTTCTTTAAGGCGACTCAGCAGGTGATCATTGTTGTTCTGGTGGCTTGTACACTTGAGCCCTTTGAGCACTGGCAAGTGGTGCTGGGCCCTGAGGTTGTGGTACACTCCCCAAAACTCTACCTTCTGCTTGGGAGTCCAAAAATGAGGCATCAGGAACTGACGGGGAAAATAGTATCTGGTGATGGAAAAACACAATTGATTGGTGTGGAAAAGTGACAGGGACATTAATCTTTTCAGAATTCCTTCTATAACATGAATTAAACTCAAATGTCATCAGAATAAACAAAAGGAACTCACATTATGACAAAAACAATGTAGTTGGCAAAGGGAGGGATACCTAACATCACCGATGGGATGGCCTTAATAACGTTTCTGCGAAACTGAAACATGTCAAAAAAGTGAGGCTGTTATGAGATAATTATGATCACAGTGCTCAAGAGAGAAATTGCAATGCATTAAATAATAAGAATATTAGTGAATGTAAAGCAACCAATAATAAACACGTCCACATAAACTAAGAATTGTCAATAGATTTTGTTCCTGCTCTGGAGACCAATCAATAGTGTCTGCATTTAAAAGATGCTACAGCAGTCTTAATGAGCATGGGTGAAAGTTTTAAAGACATTACAGTTGAATTGGCATTAGTGGGATCCTCTTTTCTTTTTCTTGATTTTTTCTTATAAGGTCTACTCTGGTTTTTTTCTGAACACTGAATATGTTTTCTCTAAAATTGTAGTTTCATTTTTATTTCCATCCAGCACATCCTTGAACCCCCTAATCCAGATGAGAATATGCAGATCCACCACATTAAAATCACAGCAGTCCACCTTGTACCACCAAAACGGGCCATGAGTATGGATACAGTATGCCTTGGGTTTCCTGTGATAAGTTGGCACTAGATGTTGTTGAGTGCAGGGTTTGGCATCTTTGCATCAGTCCATTCTGTTGCATCCTGAATGGTCTTGATTGCATTAAAATCTGGGGAGCTAAGAGGTCAAAATAATGTCTAGGGGACTGTGCAGGGGGTGTGCTTGGTCTCAAACAAAGTTTAGATGCGTGATACTCTGCTGGATAAAATGGGTATACAGGATGTGCCCAAAATATCTCTAAAGTTGAGCCCAGACACTCTTCAGAGGAAGCTCAGTTTTTGATGGATTGTATTCATGATCTAAGTCTTTCTATTATTATCCAAAGCTCATGATCAAAGGTTATGGTTGAAACGTAAATCTACTAATGAATAGACGATTTAGCCTTTAAACTCTTAACCTCCTGTTCTGTTCTACCTCCACTTGTGAAGAAACCCCTCTACTAGATAGTAAGAACATCGACCCTCCTGTGGATCCACCATGCAGGTGATATACCAGACTATGTGGATTGGGACTTACCAGTCCAATCCCCAGCAGCTAAAATTGGTTTATCTGTGTCTCTACAAAAAGCTTAAGGCCAGTACTTCTTATTTCTATTATAAATTAAACATGGTGCCGTGTGGTGAGGATCACAGAGTAAAATTACTAACCTGTCTGAGTTTCTCCATCTCTCTGTAGGGCAAATCCTGGAACTCTGTCCTGTTATGTGACATTGTTGATCTTATCTTCCCCACCTCATTGGCATCTTGAAACAGCACCTTGAATCCTGTAACAACACAATCCCTGAGGTGTACTCCACTAATA
>JBAMHW010000015.1:5517708-5533784 GCA_037177495.1 Rhadinocentrus ornatus | reverse complement strand
TAGATAGATAGATAGATAGATAGATAGATAGATAGATAGATAGATAGATAGATAGATAGATAGATAGATAGATAAGCTAGATAGATAGATAGATAGATCTAATACTCTTTTGTCTTGAATTATTTGCCATATCATCTACCTTATTCTTCAGAAACATAAAGGGTGTGCAATTATATCCTCATTTTCAGCACTAAGTACTTAAAGTATTTCAGGTTTACCGGCTTCTGGGACATGATATGCAAAGTTTAGACAGGATAGTCCAAAAGATCTTATCAATTTACAGTAAGAACGGAGTACATCATCAGCTGAGTTTTGAAGATGTCTGTGAGTAAACGCTGAGCTTACCTTCCACATAGGTATGATACAGCTCAAAAAATCGGGGAAATCGCCTTTTAAGAAAATTCTCATATTTGGTATTTGCCCACTGGAGCTTGGAGGCGACATATCGTCCAAGACCTCGTCTAACTTTGGAGGATGTGTGGTGTCTACACAAGACCTGTCTGGGATGTACACATAGTAAAATATGACATTGAATGAATGATAATAATATCAATGGGAATTTTTTAATGCATATGAACTCTGACAAGTCTTTGTTGGAAACGGAGCAGTAAACATTTAAGTTTAAATACCAATATTAATAAACATAAGGCTATATATATATATTATCTATATTAAAATGTTCTTTGACGTTGACTTAAACAGGTAAATAGCTAGCTTAGCATAGGTTTAAGAAATGCGACTAAAATAAGTGATAAGTATTGACGGCGTGAATTTCCAAAACATACCTGGACTCACGAGATATGTTTGGTATATAAAAGCCATGGGATATCCTGTTGGTACCGAAACCGCACAGTCGGACCAAAGACAACTGGCTACGTAGTCTTGAACAGGACAGCGCCATGTTTGTTACCTCGCGGCGTTACCGTAATGACGCTCATATGCGTCCAAACTAACCGTTGATCAGTAACCGTAACGCAGCGAAAGCTACGTGATAAAGTGTACGTTATAAAGATGTATCCACAATTAATAGGAAGTTAAATTTAGTCGGAGTTGTTGATTTATATCACTGCTATATTTATAATTATACCAACACTTCTTTGTAATTTAATCAGAAAAACTTCTCAAAATGAAAACATCTTCAGTGCCTCTCTTTTCAACGTGAGCGTTGGTGCTGCCGACCGAGTCTCTAAAAGGTTGGTGTTAGTTCTATACGCCTTTTTCTTGTAATTTCATGTGATTTTTATGGACACAATGTATGACAAATAACAGTCATTGTTGTTTGGGCAGCTAGAGTTCTACTTTAGACAAGAAATGGACAACATTCAACAGATAGCAAAAAATATATGGATCTGTTCTGCTTTCCACAGTATGAACAAAGCACATGGCTATTGTTTTATGGACCTCGACTTGTGCTGTATTTATATTGTTGAATAGTGTTTGGAGGGAAGCTCTGGCAAGGCATACGTCAGTCACGTGACTTTCCGCGAGGATAAAAGAGATGAGGTTTTAAAAGTAAATTCAAGTCGAGGTCGAGTGGACAAGTAAGGCAAGTCTATTAACTATTCTTGTTTCCAAGTGAAATAACACGTTTTCCTGGCGATGTTTGAATGCTTTATTTCGAAATTGTCACATGTAGTTTAGCTTTTTTTTTTTAACTTAGTTTTCTCACGTGAAACATGAAAAAAAAAATTTAAATGAGCTACTTGAGTCATGCTGCTAATTGCTAGCAAGATTGGCTGCGGACCAATTTCTCGGAGTAAGTTCGGGTACTAGTTTAGTTGGGATTGCACTGGCAAATGTGTGTAAAAAAAAAAAAACGTCTCTTTCGTAACGCGTCCGCGTGCAACTTTGCGTTCTTATTTTTTCATTTAAATAAGTTCACTGTCGCGTAATATCTTTAAATCAAAACACCGCAATTTTGGCAGTAAGGCGCAGCGTATCTCGCCGCTTACAGGTAAAGTGATAAATAAACGGTAAATATGGTGGATAGCTATTGTGCTCCGGGATGCCAGAACAGCACAGGGCGGTAAAGACGCATTCTGTGTTCGCGTGCCTATCTGCCTGAATGATTTAAATACACTAACTCGTCGGTGTTGTGCCGAAATAAAGCACCTCCTCACGAGGAGCGCAGTTGGAGCCACTCGTGAGGTATGTAGATGTGCATGCTCTTGTCGAATATGTGATAAACTTTAAGAGCTCAACAACAGCCACTGCTACCAGCCTGTTTATGTTGATCCCGTCATTTTTGCAGGCTGTTGGTTGGGTGGGACGATTGGAGTATTTGTGTCCTGCATTAATGTAATGCTGATTGTTTTCATTTAAGATCTGCGTAACTACCCCTCACTGTGAAAGTCACAGGTTTGCTTGCCGATAAGGGAGAAGAACTTCTCCTCTTTTTCTTTTTCTTTTTAACTTATGTGTTAATAAAAACACAGGAACAATTTAAAGCTTTTTTTTTTTTTTTTTGGCTGCTTTCTTGAATTAGTATTGCTATACCACAATTGCAAATAGGTAAAATAAACTTTATAAGTGAAAATTTCACACCGGTTACTCAGAAAAATGCCTCTCGTTTGAAAGTGGGAAGCTGATCAGTTTGCATAGGTAGGTCGTGAAAAGTTTCCCTAAACTAAGACCTGGAACACATGTCTGCCTTTCTACTGGGTAATAGCTGCAGTGAACACGTGGAGAAGATGCAAATAGGATCTATAGTGGACAAGCATCAATGATAAAGATCCGTCATTGTTTTTGCCAGAATGCCAGCTTTTGTGAGGGAAAACAAAACACGTGCAATTTGTAAAGAAGAGAAGGCATTTTGGTAGTAATTCACAGGGTTACATTTTAAATATTTTATTGTTAAACAAACAAGCTGTGAAATAGCAATAGGAAGGTAGTCCTATACCGTGAAATATAAGTGTGCAGGGGTATAGTACTCCTAAGATACTAATTCAAGAAGGCAACCAATAAAAATCTTTGTAGTTCCTGTGTTTTTAATTCACACAACTTTTTACCCCCAGTAAATCAAACCATGTACGTACCATCTAATTGTTACTGTTAGCAAAAAAAAATTTATATTAATAACAGGCTGATGGATGCTGGTGGTAAGTTCTCAAGGGTAGTAAACATGAATGTATGCCATCTACAGGCGACTGGCTGTGACAACGCTCCTTGGGGATTTATTTTTACCTGTGCTTTGAGCCATAACGGCACAACTCAAAATAGGTTTAGATATGTTACATGAAAGTTGCCCTCTCCTTCCCTTTTTTCACCATTCATAGAAAGAATTGCTCAAGCAGCATGTGCATCTGTCAGTACACAAGTGTCTGTTTGATCTTCATAGTTTTTGCATTCTCTAACTCAAATATTCCTCAGTTAGTCAGTTGGCTTGTCTCAGCACAGTTGGACATGGCAAACACCGTCCGATTTGGAAACGCTAGTGATGCATGCGGAACTGCTTCTGAGAAACAACTGGAGGTTGAGAAATACGGTAAAACTAGAAATTCTCAACTTTTTATTAATTTTTCACTCTGTCAGTTTTTGAAATATTAACAAGATGTATTCATTGTTTTGTTTTTTCGGGTTTTTGTTTGTTTGTTTTTTCAGATAAAAAGGCAAACTATGACCCAGAAAAACTTGTGCAGTGTCCTTTTGACAAAAACCATCATATCCGATCCTGCCGCTTTCCTTACCATCTTATTAAGTGCAAAAAGGTGAGTTGAGAACTTTTTCTGTTGGTTATTGCTAGCGGCTGTGAAAATGGATGTGCAGTAATGGGTAAAACTTGGATCAGTTATTGGCCAGATGTGGAAAATTTAGAAGTTTGGCTGATCAATAACTAAGAAATCGGCTGGCTGGTCTATGTGGACTCGGGCAAAATGCCATTTTTTTTTTTTTTATATATATATATTATTTTGGGGGGTTCTAAGCTGCAGGGTTTGTGTGTGTGTTTTTTTTTTTTGTTTGTTTGTTTTTTTTTAAATCCCCAAAGTATCATTGTCTTGTAGCAAGAAGAAAGTCATTGCATAGAGTTCTTGTGGGCAGAAATGACAGTCGCATGTATATAAAGTGAAAGTAAGGGCACACATTGTGAAGAACCTAAATTATTGGGGCTAAAGGGCTTTACAAAATCACCGTTTCAGTGAGGCTTAGTTGGTGTAGGGTAGGAATCTCACTCTGGATGGCTATGAATGTGGTGGCATTGCATGAACTGATTGAAATGATGCTGTGGCAACTGTCCCATAATTAAAGCTGAAAAGAATCTTAAGATGTAACTTATTTCCTCAAAGGTTGTATAACTAATTGTTGCTGTTTTTATTATTTATTTATTTTTATTTTTTTTTTACAAATTCAAGCTCAAGGTTTTTATCCTGAGTGATTAAAGGGAAACTGTCCCGTCATAAACTGCAAGTTTTTTTCTTTTGTCTCATTTCTTACTGATACAGAATCATCCCAAATTGGCCAGTGAACTAAAAACCTGCCCCTTCAATGCACGCCACCTGGTCCCCAAGCATGAGCTGGCTCACCACATCGAGACCTGCGAAAACAGAATATCTGTGAACGCTGAAGATGGTGAGATGCTTTTTTTGGTTGTGTGTTGACCTGTGTATTCAGAGTTGCTTTCTTGGCATTGAGTGAAATTAAGCTGTAATTTCAGTCGGCGGAAACACAAATGGACATCGTGAATGGCAAGTTCCAGTCAGTACATGGACAAATCCAAACGCAACTGAAGACTGGGAGCAAGGTATGCGTAGTAACCACATTTATTTATGTATTTATTTATTTTACACCTAATGTGTTTTTTTTTTTATTTAACTTGTTGGTGAGCTTTAGACAAGCTAATGATTTTAAAGTTGCTTCTCCTGTTTTTGTAGAATTAAGTAAAATTTCTATCCCGTGCTCTATATTCACAAATGTGTTGATGATATTAGTCTTTAAAATATCACCTTATTTCTCTCTCTACCCCAGTTTGCCGTGTTTTGACATTTTGAATAAAGATCATTTTAAAAAGTATTTTTACTTTCAGAGGCAGATAATAACCCGATTCCATTTGTGTGGGGTGTCAACACAATGTTGACTCAAATGTAAGTTGTATGCTTCGTCATCTGTCAGAAATTACTGTAATACTTTTCTTTGTAAAAATTATTTTTGGTTATTTAACTGTCGTGTTTTCCTCTCTGCAGCCATGACGCAAGACCCACCAGCAATCCTGACCTAAGTTTTAGAGCACCCAAAAACTTGCCGTGGTCTGACTTCTGAGCCATAAACTGTGCTTATTAGGCTAGCTGGTGGTGGTGGTGGTGGTGTTGTTGTTGTTGTTGGGGTTTTTTTGTAGAAATTTGTTCTTAATGTTTCCATGGCCAGCTTTAAACTGACATAACCAAATTTTATGAAAGTCTTATGTTATATGGGTTTGTTTTGTTTTTAAAGTTACTGGATTTAGACGTGACATGCACACAAACCTTGTTTTTCTTTTATTAATATTGGTCTTGCATTGTTGTATTGCAATTGTATGTTTATAAAGGTTTTGAAAATTGTGTGGTTTAGATTTGTTTCTATAGTTCGTGAAATGCTGTCGGTGCACAAGGGGTTTTTGATATATTGAGATATAAATACAGCAGAACGGCTTATTTGAATTGTTCACATGCATTACTAAGTGTAATGTCACAATTTAATATGTGTATTTTAAAGATCCTGCAAGAAATAGTTTTGGCATTTGAAATCAACAACATGCACTCTGGACTCATACCATCCGACTTTTAAAAACTGGTTTGTGGCTGGTTTGCTCAATTGGTAGAGCATCAGTCTCCCATGTGGGATGTGTAATGCTAAATTTCTGTAATATTTGACCCAAAGGGAGCATATACAAGTTGAAGAGGTCCAAGGACTGACCCCTGGGGGACTCCACAAGTCATGGCCACTCGCTCGGATTTATAGCTGCTGATCATAACAAAATAACTCCAGCCGCCTAAATAGGATCTGAACCAGTTAAGGACCGCTACAGAAAGTAGTGTGCTATGTTGTTAAAAGCTTAAGTTAGTCTGATAGAGGAACCCTTATCATTTTGTTAAATATCTTTTTGAAAGTAAGCACCGGATCAGTTTTCTTCATATTCTGCCAAATCACCTTTGTAATAAAAAAAAAAAAAAAAGACAATGTGAAAGTGAGACATACTGCTGCTGGGGTCTTCATAGATTAGAATCAGAATTTCAGTGAAATTAAGGTAGTATTTTTGCAATGTGTTGTGAGCAAACTATAAGCAATTTGATTAAAGATTAATAGAACAATTATGAAAAGTAATATTGGTGGTGAGCAGTCACACACTTTGTAAAATGATCACAGCTTCTTTAATATACACAGCAAAGAGCAACATTTGATGTGTAATAATTAATCTGAATCTAAGACAAAATAAAAATCTTAAATCATTTGACTATCTAAATATGTGGAAACTGATTAAAAATTAAGTGTAGGTTACTGAGTGGATCATATGAGTCCGGAAAACTTTTTCCAAGTCAAGAAAGGGTCTTTAGTGTAAATATACTGACCACTAGGTGGCGCTACCCATTAGCTTTTTCTGCTTAGGAAAAGCAGTCTGCAGCTTTGAGATCAGTAGTCACCTGTGCCTCCATTACTTGCCCTTTTTAAATAAATGATTTTGATTTTATTCATTCAAAAAGCTCCACTGCAAATCATGTGTTTTAAATGAGCACATTTTATATAACAACTCACAAATCAGCTGTATGTATGGAAAAAAATTCCCTCTGCAAAAGCAGCTGTCTCGGAGTGAGCTCAGGGTGACAAGTGTCAGGATAATCCAAGTGTGGGGACTGCCTGCCAGCACACCCTGTCATATCTAAGTGGCATTATTGATTTCATGTGATGAATGTCTATTTTGGTTGTAGCTATTATTGGAAGTCCTCAGACATATCTCTAAGGATGAGATGTGTCTCCTCAGAGATGAGTACATGTACAGCCTGTTTTATAACTTTGACTCAGTGGGCTTCTTCTTAGATGGATTGCATACTGTATATGTATTACTTATACAGAATACTTAGAGAGGTATAAATAATCTTGTGTTAATTCTGAACTTGACAGGCTTAAATGTCACATTGTACCCTTACAAATAAATAAACAACTTAGTGGAGTCCACGGGTCAGGTCACTCTGTGTCGTGCCTGCAAGAATTTGTTATTGGAGCTGAAAAAAATAAAATAAAATAAAGAATTATGCTATCTACCACTCCACCACTGATAAAGGCAATCAACTAAAAAGATTTACCTAAAATGTAAGTACAACCACTTAAAAAATAATGATCAATAATTTCTAAAATTGTATATAAACATATAAAAACACTATACTATTACTTTACTGGTCGTTTTACTGTCCACTACTGACCAAGTCGCTCTCCTATAAAATAGCTGCACAATAATGAATCGCTGTTGATTAAACCCTTTTCCACTGTGGTTGAAAATCCGATGCCAAATCTAAATTTACTCTTTTGGCAACCACAAATGGGACATGAAACCAAAAGCCTTATTACATCCTGTTCCAGACTGACAGCCTGGTAAGACACTGGCAATGGGAGAAGTACTGTAAGTCAACCAGGGTACTATTAGTCTCAAGGAAAACTTCTTCAGCTGATTAAAATATGTCTGAATGTGGCATCACAGTATCCACGATAGCCGCAGCCTTTTAGAAATAGATTTTTAAATTAATATTTCTCATAACAAATATGGCGTGTCTAAAGAGTGAAGGTTTTTGTTTGTTTGGGTTGTTTTTGTATTGCAGAACAACATGTAATAACAAATATGTATTTCTCTCAATCATGCTTGCATGCAATCAGATGCAGTACTTCATTCTTTTTCCATTCAGTCCTCCTTCGATTTATGCAGTCTTCTTTTAATAAATTAAGTCAAACATCCTCTCAGTTTGGCTATTTGTAAGATTAACCAATGAACTTCTATGCAGCAGATGGGGTCTTGATCTTGGGCCGTCTGTCCTAAAAGCCAGTTTCATGCAGCTTATGACTAATTTTGGAACTGACCTTGATACAACTTTAAAATAAATATTAAACCATTGTTTAGTTTAATAAGGTTAGTTGCTGCATATTAGGAGTACCTTAGCACAACACAAGCAGAGTCAAATGCATAAAAAAGTAATCAATTTATGTCACCTGAACACCTGCTAACCATAAACCTTTCCATGTGATTATGACATGCAGCTGTTCAAAATAGCATGCGTTGCTGCAAGGATTGTAACATTTATTTTATATACATATATATATATATATATATATATATAATTATCATATTTAACCTCTTATCATTTTTATATGGTTTTTACCATCTGGAAAAAACATTTGAGTTAGTGGATGTGTTCCAACAATTCATTAATGCTATAAATTAATCACGTTCAGCCTCATTGTTTCACAGAGAAAACTAAAAGTCGCTGAGCATCCGACTTCAACTCTTGTTCACATAACAGTGCAGAGAGTTCATATGTTCACACTGGTCCTGATGTGACCGATGTGACCCTGAAACTCGTCACCTGGCCTAATGCACACTCTGCAAACAAGTTCCAGGCACGTCTCTGAAACCAAAGCCTCTCGGCTGGTCTCACTTTGTTAGTGTGGCACTCTCATTTTCTCACAGACACAAGAGTCCTACACAATATGCCGTAGACGGTTTAGGCCCTGGAGCAGGCCTCTAATCCTGTAAGTCTGCGTGAAGCTTGTGATCCTCTGTTATCGCTTGCATTTCTAACAGGAGACAGCCATGCTGCTCTAACTTTGCCTAGTAACAACTGAGGCATGATGGCTAGACCGTTATCCATACTATACTGCATGGCCACAACAAAGTCGACACCTGGATTTAACTAAGGAAATAGATACGAGCCTCCTATTGGATACCTACTGCATGGTCAATTATCTTTCAGCTGGCTACAAGTTATTTAACCCCAACTGATTCAATGTGTAGCTTCTTATTTCTTAACCATGTGAAAAGACATCTCGTGGTCGTGGAAAAGATGTTAGTCTGTTTAAAAAGGGTCAAATCGTTAGCAGCTACCTGAATATACTGAATGACCAGGTTATTCTGTCTTCCCTGATGGCACGGCCATGTTCCAAGATGAAAAAGTTAGGATTCATCAGGCTCAAATTGTCAAAGGGTGGTTCGGGGATCATGAGACATCTTTTTCACTCATGGATTATCCACCACAGAGTCCAGACCTGAACCCCATTGAAAACCTTTGGGATTTGCTGGCGAAGGCCTTGCACACTGGTCAAACTCTCCCCTCATGTCCATATTGTGGACCATTACAGTGTGTCAACAGCTCCTAAGTGCACACGGATAATAATATTTCATAACCATGACCTGCCAGGAACTGTGGCAGTATATCCCAAACAATACTTCAAGCACTACCAGGTGTGCATTCATGTGATGGCACACAAACATGGATTCATGTGCAAGAACAGAAACACACAATGATAGAGTGGTCTCGGTTATTTGAGACCGGACAGGGAATTCCACCACCTTCTAAAAAGAGACCAGCACATAACTGGGAGGTGGGTGGGAAGGGGTTGCATTTTTCAACAGTATGTTCTGAACTGTTGCCAAAAGAAGAAACTGAACTTAACTAAGATTTACAGGCTACTGCAGCGGAATACTCTCCTCTGTCAAACAATGGAAAAATAAACAGCCAGCCAACTTAACACATGCAAAGAGTAAGATACTGTAAAGTCAATGTTTGTAATGAGAGAGATTGTACAAACGTGTGAGCTCATGAGAACGTCACTCTTTAAAACAATAACCAAACCTCCATAGTTAAGGAGAAATTTTTAATACTAAAGAGTAAAGATATTCAAAAATGCAATTCTACAGTTTATTTCATGTCGAGCCACAACCTCTTCATATCATTAGCCGCATAGCATAAATGCTTAAGTCCTATTTTAAGAATTTATAGGCATATAATGCACAGCCAATCGGCAATGTTAGGAGAGTAGAATATCACAGTTTAGCCAAAGTATGACTTAGGCAATTATGCTATGAGGCTAACGGCAAGTAAAAATAACAGGCACACGGCATTTTTCTTAGACCGGTAAGTACAGTTCTTGTGGCAAAACATCTGCAGATTTAAAATCATGTATAAACAAGATCAGTGTGTAAGACTGTACTAAATCATACACAGTATATTAGCTGAAATATACCAGAATATACCTGAATTTTTGTGTAGGTTTAACCTACTTTATCATCACCAAAAATATTATGATGTTATTAAATATGAAGTGTAATGAAATTTTGAGGGACTTAAGCCTTGCATTTTGATGAAGGAAAAGTCGGCTGAGGTTAGAAAGTGGATTTGTGAAATGATTTTCAGGTTTGGATATGAGGTGATTAAACTACAGATAAGAATAAAGACAATTTTAATGCTACTGCTAAGTAGTGCGTAATGCAGATATTGTTTGCATTTGCTTTGTAACTGATTAGAAAGTACAATAATTTTCACTCTATCAGGAGTGATTCTATTCATGGCACATTGTTGAATGTAAACAGTCACTGCTTGGTCCATAAACTGGCCCTTCCAATTCAATCTGGAGACTATACAGTTTCCCAGGAAGACAGTTAAGATGAGCATAATGCACCAGCTCCAGATACAAATTATCCTACTTATTCACTTTATATTTTAAAGTAACATTTTTCTTCTGATGCTGCAGAATCCCTAAGGATTATTACACTTTGTGCATTTTCACTTTGGCATCTGGAATAGGAGCGCTCAGTCCAGTCTCTTAGGATCTCAAAGGAACTCCAGATTTGATGTCACAGACAGTCAACCTTTCACTCTTAAAACGGTAGCGTGTCCATGAAGATTTTTTCCACAATTGGAGGTGGTGGAACAAGATCTTCTAATTTCAGGTAAAAGATGCGCTGGAGGCCTTGAGTGCACAGAGTCCTGAGCTCTGGCAGCTTCCCAAGAAGTCTGGACAAATAATTGGGCCGCAAGGACTCAGAGCCACAGCCAGACACGTGGTCTTTAAGGCAGGTGATGAGCTGGTTCTGCATGTCCTCCACACGTTTTGGCTCCTTGAGACCATGTCGATCTGCAGTGAAGACGAAGGAATGTTATATGACTTTTTCAAAATTTTACTAACACATATTGGTAAATGTCTAAGCTTTTAAATCATGCGGTGGGAATCCATCTTTTTCATAAACCAAAGCTAACAATATTTAGCTGAATATTTCTCTCCTATATGCATTGGCTATGTCAAGGCTGCTACACTGACATAATTCCTTCAGTCTACAAATAAACCTTCACAATAACTATGCTCAGCTGTGTTGTACATGAGCTTTTGTTCCACTTTGTCATGCACCTGTTGTGTCAATCTTCTATTGTGTAACTGCTGTTTATTGTCCAGTTGGGTTGAAATCGAAGAGGATTCCTTATGCATTCACTAGTGACAGCTGATTAAATGGACTCTTGTTTTAACTTGAATGGAGGATGGCAAGTTAAAGCATGACATGAAGGAAAATCTTACCGGCAATTATGACCAGAGCTGTGAGACAGGAGAAGGAAGAAACATCCAGTTTCATGCGATGCAGACTTTGGGAAAACTCCAAGATTGAGTCGATCCAGTCCCCGAAGCCTCGGACACACTGTGTTTTATGAAGTACAGCTCCATTACAGAAGATGAGCTTTTCTGTTTTAGGATTGGATCTTAAAAAAATAGAGAAAAAAACAGGTTGTTGGTTTTTTTTATTTCTGAAAGATGCTGCAGATAATTTCAATAAAACAAAAGAAACTGAGAAGTTGCACTCACCGAAATGCAAGACGCAGAATAAAGAGTTCAACAAATGCAGATTCTAGTAGCAATTCCTGATCCTCCACGCAGAACTCTGAGAAGCCTGGGATGTCCTTTGCCCACTTCCTGATAATCTCCATGGAGGCTGTGAGCAGATCGTAAAATTGTTTTATGTCACTTGCGTCCTCTTTCTGGTCCATGCTGACTTCCTTCTCAACATACTGAAATACCAAAGATTACAGATGTTCAGACACCTTTAAACGAAGAAAGAAACTAAAATCAAAGAGATGCTGTTTTTTATTCTCACCTTAGAATAATCCAGAGACCCAACACCAGGGTTTGAATCGATGTGGGCCCTCACGAGTGAAGCAATCATGCTCACCGGTGATACAGCAGTTGTCACATCATGAATGACTTTAGGTTTGGAAGGTAAGCGACCCCTTCGTCCTTTCAGGCTATCGGTTCTCACAACTGTAGAAAAAAAAGATGACATAAGCTGTTATTTAAACTTTTTCCTTACTGGAGCCCCCCTCCAATTAGTCTGGCTGTTTTTGTTATGAAAGTGCACCCAGCACCATCTCTAAAGGTTTCCAAGCATGCCACAATCAGACTAAGGAGACTGAAATTAATGTATTTGTTGCATGTTGTTGTACTTCACCATAGATTTTACTTTTAAAATCTCACATGGCTTGATGATGTATTTTCCTTACAAAATAAATTTGGGGATGCTTTTCCGAAAGTAGTTTTGTTAAGCTAAAGTGGTGTGTTTTTTTTCCCTGTGCTCACCTTCCCTGACCATGCCCACAACAAGACACTTCTGGAAGCGGCAGAACTGGCATCTATTTCGCCTTCTCTTGTCCACAAGACAATCCTTGTTAGCAAGGCACACATACTTGGAATTTTTCTGTACTGTGCGCTGTAAAACAAGAGGAGAAATTACTGTTAACTTTGCACAAAAACATCTTGCTTAAAAAAAAAAAGTGTGTTTTTAAACAGATGTGTTTGCTGCATGGAGAATTCGGATCTTATTACCTTGAAAAACCCTTTGCACCCTTCACAGGTGCGAACCCCATAGTGCTGACAGGAGGCGTTGTCTCCACACACAGCGCAGCCGCCCTCATTTCCACCTTTCAGCTTGGGTGATAAGCCTCCATCCAGCTGTTCAGTGCCATCAAGACTACGTGCCTGCTCCATTGCCATGGAAGGAAAAGTCAGTGCAGATGGGTGAGGATGAGCAACAGCAAAATGTTCCTGCTCTCGCAAAAGTGTCTGCCCCAAATGAGACATGTCCTCCCCAGACCCGGTACCAAAAGTGAAAAAAGGTGGTGCATGTGTCATTGAGGTCTCCTCAGCAGCCCAGTACCCAGGACTGCGTGAGTATAGCCCAAAGGCTGAATCCCAGTTAGATGTTTGCTGACTCTGAAACCCAGGTGTTGATGGAGATGAGGCAGATGCTGGGCTGCCGAAATAATCCGACCCACTGGGGGACACGGCCTCATCTGGGTAACTCAGCATGAAGGGTCCGGGGTAGCAACCATATACTTGAAGCTCATCCAGCTTTAAAGGGCTCTCCTGCCCTGGGGCTGGAGTTATGTGGGCCTGGGCTGTAGTGAACTGGCATGAATATGCATCAAAGTCTCCTGCAGGTGTGCTCACCAGGGAGCTAATGCTCGGCAGTGAAAGAGCAGAGAGGTGGTCCCGTGGGCTGCTCATGTCCACAGCCAGCCTGGAGATGAAGTCTGTGCTCTGAAGCTCAGAGCTGCTGAGGTTGTTTTCATAGGGCTGGGGGTGTATGCAAGTCATTGCTGCAAGACTGAGACATGCATAATAAACATGTTAAAAGAGCAAAATGAAATTACACTTTCTCTAACACTTAAGCTGTCTTTCATTAATCTACTATAAAATAGAAAAACAAAAAATGCCCCCGCCCCTTCTTAAAGTCCTAAAACAACTTCCTCCTCCTAGAGCCTCTTTGCATATTTACATAAATATTTGCTAAAGTAATAAAGTAGAAATAAACTTATAATAGACTAGCTGCGCAGTGACCATGAGTCGGGGGAACCCCTGGGTTTCCGGTGCTCTAATTTAGCTTTGTTGTGTCGCCATGAAGCGAATTAGCATCATTTATTTATAAGAAAAACCTAGTAAGTGATTTTCTCATAAGTGAAACGGAGACCTTATTATGTATGACTACATAGTAAATATAGTAACGCCCGCAAAGCGGTTGACTTTCAGGCAGGGGCACAGTGCCAAGATACACAGGTGCCCACCGAGATGACAGACATCACACTTAAACTTACAAGGAAAGCTTATTAGCACAGATAATTTAGGCTTACTTAGAGAAAAATTGTGCAGCTACATCTTCAAACAGTTCATTTTACTTTCTCCCCTTCTCGAAATTAATTAGCTAGAAAACAAGCGTCGGTACAGCAGTAATTTAAGAATGAATTCAAACACAATTAAAACAAATAATAAAAATAAATGTGTTTCAGCGTTTAAGTTTAAAGTATTAAAACTCTAAATAAGTTTCTTACCTGTCTGGCCCGTCTACAAGTGTTTGAAAACTCTCTGTCAATCTAAATTTGAGTGTCTGTCATCTTCGATGTCTCCCAGCTGAGGAGCAGTCCCTCCGCTTTCCTCGCAACATCATCTTTTATAGCGCTTGCGCGGTTGTATCCATGACGTCAGACAGAGTTTTCCATTCAAGGCCGCGAGGTGGGCGGGGAGATTTCCAAGACGCAGCCAATCGTACCGCGTCTTTAGAGAAAAGTCGCTGGATGACGCACTACGGGATTCCGTTGACGCTTACAGCGAAGAACCGCAGCATTGTCCTCCAACACACAGTCTCACACACACACGCGCGCAGACAGAGTTAAAACTCAATAAGTCTGAATGAGACTCTTCCTGTGCAGGTGGACACTGTTAGTAGCACAGTTCTTAATAACCTAACTCACCACAATTGTCTGTATATGGTGAGCGGTTTTACTGATAAAATGGAACAAAAGTTATTTAGTCGTTTTCATTACTTAGAAACAGGAAGTTTGATGTGTGTTTTTTTTTTCAATTTCTGTGACAAAGAGTAAAAAAAAAAAAAAAAAAAAAAAAAACTCCCTGGTGAAAAGCCCCCTTTTTTAAATCTGATTTGCACCTAAAAAAAGAACACACACACACTCACACAAAACACAACCAAAAAAAGAAAAGGTAAAGGAAAATAAAAAGTAAATGATGTATTGCAGTTGTGTGAGCTGTTCAAGCTGCTTTATGGTTCCAACTTTCTTGACACAAATCAGACGTTAACCTCTAAAAACCTGCATTCTTCATCTAAATAAGTTTTTTTTTCTTCTGAGTTTACTGGACCCTTGCTGATACAGGACTGTTTTTGTTGCAGTATCATATACTACTGGACTATGGCTTCAAAGATAAATAGCACTTCACTTGCGACTGATCTGAAATGAGTGTTTACTGAACCTGTAGTTATCATTTTTGCCTGGAATGATATGCATTATTCAAATCTTAAGAAGCTTTGCTTTCCATTGATGTGTAACATATGTAGATACTTTGAATGGGGACGGAGTAAAATACATATTTATCTGTCAATGCATGTTATTTGTTATTCATCAAACTGCACACTATCCCCAGACATGTGGTGTTGGAGGTGTGTTCTGATGTGAGGTTTTGTCTTGAAGAAGTTTTTTTAATTCCTGTTCCGAGGCTTTGGCTGTTTCTGTTTTATGCTTTTGCACTAGAAATTCCCAAATTCAATGGCTTTACCTGACAGCAAATATCATAAGCATTGCAAAAGTGAAAAAGCACATGGTGCAATCTAATTATTCTCATGGTAACCCTTTAAAGTTTGCACTAAGAAAAATCAAAATTAAAATGTTTCTTAGAATCATTTTTATTATATTTTGGACAATAATAATAAGAATCAATGTTAGTTAATTATACTGTAGCAATACTGAAATGGTCAAAATCTGAAACACTTACCATTGGCATCACTCATTCAGGTTTATTTCCACAAATTATTGATAAAATTCTTTATGGTCACTGAAAAACTAACTATACCAAATGGTAGAGCAGGCCGTTGAAGGGTCAAAGCAGTTAAAAGCTCTCAGACATGCTTATATACCACAAACGTATATCTTATTTGCAGCTTTGTGCTTTCTTATTTTTACTTTTTTTTAAATTAAAGCTAAAATGTAACAAATACCCCACCTATTTATTTTTGCAGACTTAGAATCTTTTCAGGTACTCTGTCAGAAGATTACCTCAGTTTCCACCTTGACTTT
>JBAMHW010000015.1:5494885-5510327 GCA_037177495.1 Rhadinocentrus ornatus | reverse complement strand
CGAAACCCCCTGTGATCCCAGGTTACATCACTGATGATGTGTCCAGGGGCACCATAAGGTGTATCTAATAAGCTGTTATTATTATCAATGTTGTTTCAGGTAGAGATGAAGCAGATGGTGATAAAGATAGACTCTCTTGTCCAGTTTCTACATTTATTTGATGTGTAATTATGATTAATGAGAGGATAAAAAGAGAAAGAAACAATTGCAATTTACAAAACTTTGCTTTTTTTTTTTTTTTTCTACTTAGATGAAAACTCAGAATAAATTTTTATTTTGTTGTAGCTGTTAACACAGGAACATCAGAAGTATCATTAGGAAAATGCTTATGTTTGCTAATGTATGTTTAAGTTGCAGAAATTAGGTGTGTTGAGCGTTTTAGGATCAGTTTATTTGCTCCAATATATTTAAAAGCACCATTTTCTTATACTGATTATTACAGTCCCAACTCAGCTGGGGTGATGTTTAAGTGTGGTTTGTTTGTCGCAACAAATCTTACATTTCTAGACTTTACTTTTCGATCCATCACAAAATTCATTCAGTCAGCACATCTGCAAAATGCTGACAAATTTTCTTTACTTACAATTCCTAAGCAAGCTGTGTTGATTAAATAACTCAGACGCTGTTGAGGCTTTACAAGAAGGAAGACATCTCTTCCCAGAGGAGATATTTCACATTACAGTAGGAAGATGAAAATAATACTCATGGCTGAGTTTCATGTAGCTGCTTTGGTTTCACCCTCTTGGTCTTGTGTACGTTGGCTCACTGTCCAACTGTGATAATTTACCAGGATGTCCTGGTTTAAAGCTGCATCTTTAATAACTGTGACTTAAATGCCACGGCTTGTCTTCAAAATGTCTGTAAGAAAAATGCTGATGTTTTGCATGCATTTAAAGAAACAAATAAAAGCTGGAGTGAAACAGATGGGATCATATAAAACAACCAAAGGTCACAAGGGAGGTTTTTCTTTGTTTGTACTGTCTTTTACTGCAACTTTATTTATAAAACCACTTTAAAACAACAAAGTTAAACAAACTGCTGCAATGTGCACATAACATCAAAAATATTAAATGGCTCATGAAAGACATTACATTTTTGATTACATATTAATTAAATTTAATAACTCAAATAAAATTAAATCAGATTAATGTATTATTCTGTGCTAAAAGCCGAGGTAAACAGAGGGGTTTTAAGAAGAGATTTCTTACAGCTAAAACTATCTAAAATTTATTATAAAGAAAGTCTTGCTTACTAATCAGTTTATTTGAAAACACATTAACCTGGTGACTTGTGAAGTGAGCTAATCCCTTTTAACAGCTGAGCTGTGGTGGCAGCTCAGTGTGAACGTTTCTGAAGCTGTTGATTACCTGGATTCTTATTGCATTGCTGCCTGTGAGGGATGGTTCTGTTTGGCTAAAGCAAGTTTTTTTTAATATACAAATAAATGACAGTATTAATTTTGATGCCTGCTTCTTGCATCAACTTCAGAGGCAGAAGATCTGCAGCTACGACTATCTGTAAATTAAGACATAAATACATAAAAAAAAATATGGGTTTTGAAAGGAAGAGAAACAAACTTGTTCACCTTAAATGATTGAACTGACTCACCACTGGAGGGCAGCATCCTGACATAAACTGAGCTGCCTCCTCTCACTGAGCTTTATTTATTATAGTCATCTTCCTGACTTTACCAGATTAAATGAGATACAATGGATTTTAGCTAATATATATTTAACAGAATAAGCTTTATTATGCAAAAAAGCCATTTTTGTCAAAGTGTTCATGAAGTTTTAGACTCATCTTATAGATTTGTTATGCACTTGACCCTGATTCTCTTCAACATTGTGTATATGAAAATAATCACAGATACAATTTTATTTGGCTAATTAACTCAAAGGGATATGAGGCCAATTTGTGTTAACATAGAGAAGAAAGTCAAACACAAATAACCAATAACTTTGTGCACACAATCAACTTTTATTAATATAAAGTGTCATGATTTAATCAGTCATGTGGACCACATATGAAAAATTCACCATTAGAGAGGAAGATGATGCTGCAGAATGATGGTATGATTGCAGAGCAGAAATCTAAATGTTTCACACATTTATTGCTCTGTTGCTCATTAAGCCACATCTGATCATGAATCTGTGGGACTGTCAATGCTGAACAATAAGTTTCTGTCCAGACTGGATGAAGCTTAAATGAAAAATCACTGACTGCCATCATCAGAGCCATTTTTCTTTTCAGAGCATGTCTTGAATCATGAGCTCTGTCTTATGCTTGTTTCTGTCACCACAGAGGACGACAAACTCTTTTCTGTCATCCGTTTGTAGTTGACAAGAATGTCCCCCTTTGAGCCGTCCCACTCTCACATTCCTCCTTCATCAGCTGCCCACATACTCTCAGTGGGCCACACACACTGAGCTGCTTCACTCAGTTAATATCAGAGACACATCTGTGTCACTGTGCTACAACAACAGAGTAATGCAGGAAAAAATGAATATCTTCAGGGAACATGGGCAAATACACTAGATTACACAAGAAAAGTAAAGTGTGCTCAGCTGGTACAACACAGTGGAAGACATGATGCTTTTAGACTGGGATAGGGATGGGTTCTTGGGCACCTACACTTGGAAATAAATTAGATCTTCTCTTAAAAACAGTCATAACATGTTGTAGTTGTTGAATTTTGCCTTCACATATCGGCAGGATATCCATCTCCTCTGTACTGATTGGTCAGATTAGATGGGTGAGATTGTAGTTGACTTCCCTGATTTCCAAACAAAATTTAAAATGATGTTTCATTAGTCTATAGGAAAATTTTCTGTTTCAGTTCAGTTCATCTTGAATAGGTTAGGCTCAGTAAAGGCAGTATCTAGATCAGAGATGTCCAGTTCTGAATCTTAAGAGGGCCACTATCCTGCAGGTTTTAGATGTTTTCGTGCTTCACCACCCATGACTCAAATTATTGAATAAATCATCAAGAGGATTGTGCAGAACTTGACAAGCTGTTATAGGGCTTTATTTAATTTGAATAGGGTGTAGGAACAGGAAAACATCTAAAACCTGCAGGATATGATAGTCCCTTGAGGACTGGAATTGGACATCCCAGATGTAGATGTCATTCTAGTAATTTTTTTCCCCCCATGTTAAAGTGTTAACTTCCATCAGTAGATTCACTGTTTTCAGTGACAGCAGTGTTTAGAAGTCCTCCTGAGCCCATGCAGGGATTTTCTGCGAAAGAAATTCCCTTGATCTGGTCCAATCTGTGCAGATATTTCTCTGGATGCCTGTACAGTCTTATGCAAAGTGGCAAATATTTTTAAATCCATAATTATAAAAGCTTCAGCCAACTGCTCTGTTATGACCAATCATGTTAGCAAACTGTTGCAAATTAACTCCATTTACTGTTTAAAAAAAAAAAAAAAAAAAAAAAATCATGTCTTTTTAGTCTTATAAAAATTACATTTTCAGTACTTTACATTTTAGACAGCATCCTGTTGACAACATAGGTAAAGGTGCAGTGTGTAAGACACTGCATGTACTGACATCTAGTGGTAAATTTGGCATAGCAATGACTTCTGTCAGGGAGCAGCGCCACAGCTCCATCTGACTGTGATCAGCGCATGCACACATGAGCGCCACACATCTGTGCTCACACATACATACACACACGCCAATTTCTCTCTCTCTCTCTCTCTCTCTCTCTGTCGTTGTTAGAAATTATTCCTTTTATATTTTTATCACCACTTTTCTATATGAGTAGCATAGCCAAGGGTGCACACTTGGTGGCTCTCACCTGGTTTAGGCATACATTTCACACACACACTCACCAGTTGTCGCAGGGGTGTGGTATGCGGGCCTTATCCTGCATTGTTTGGCAAAACCGACCAGAAGGATTTTGCTATCCTTAAATAGGAAGATCTTGATCATGTTCCTGGATCGTGTGATTTGGGTCAAGGTGTTTTGTGTGGGCATTAATTAGAGGGAATTAAATGTTAATAAAGGTGTTTTTCTGTAGGAAAATAATTTAACCAAGTGAAAGTTAAATTTAGAATTACACCTTTGCAAAGAGATGTGTTTTTTGTTGGGGATTTTCAGTTGTTTCTTGTATATTTCTTCTCATTTGGACATGAGCCTAGTGGGAGGGGAGAGTCAACACCAGCCTGGGCCCAGTTCATCTGGTGCGGCCAGGAGAGAGATACTCTCCTTGATGCAAGTCTTCCTAGATGCACAGCAGAAGAGAGAGGAGGGCTTGGTACAGGAGCTCCGCAGCACAAGGGCATCTCTTCAACCAGTTGCACAAGCATCTCAGACACAAGCAGCACACGTAGCTCCAACTCCAAGTCCCAGAACTGCCAGTAGTCCCAGATTAACCTTACCAACACCAGCAACACGTCATCGTCACTCAGATTCTTCTTTATCTGGGTCTACAGACTCAAACAGCAGATCATATGATTCCAGACGTGCATGGCGTCTGTATTTAGATCCAAAAATCCTACCATTGGAAATGGGGACTATTTAATGCGTTTTGAATGTATTGCTCACACCTGGAAGTGCCCGAGAGCGAATGGGCATGTCGTCTTGTACCACTGCTGTCTGGCAAGGCACCGGAGGCCTATACTGCGATGGACAATGTTTTCTTTCTTGTCTGGGTGATGAACCTCATATGTGACAGGACCCATTTTTTGGATAATGGTATATGGCCACTGCCATTTTACCAGGACCTTCTGGCCAGGCTGAAATTCTCTGTGGCGAGCCTGTTGGTCATACCAGTTTTTTTGATGGGAAATTTCATATGCAAAGCAAAGTTGAGAATTTACGGTGGCCATAAGTGGCCAAAATTCTTCATAAACATCTTTTTATCTGTGAGTAGATCTATTGGTCTCAGGTGCAGTAGTGACTTCAAACGATGCTCAAGCACCTAACAACAAAGCCGGTACTGCAGTTTTAAAGCTCAGAGGGTTCTCACTTCATACACAGAGTTGTTTGTCCATTCAGACACCGTACTAAAAATAGTGGCACAAATATGGCAGCTGCCATGTATGAAGACCCATGGTGATTAGATATAAATGGTTCATTCTTAAAGAATTTAAACATATTCAGTAAAGTGATTAAACATCAATAGAAGACACAGTTTATGAATATTAAATTTATGTGTCATTAACTTGATTGTGCTACACATTGCACCTTTAAGGCAGTACGATGTTTCCAGCAAACAGACAGAGCCACTCTAAAGGTTATCAAGATGTATTTGAGAGGTTGTAGGGGATGATTATGACTAAATTAATTACTAAAGTTTTAGAGCACAAGTCTACTTTTTAAACTCTTTTATTATCATTTGAATTTTAAAATTTAGGGATTATCCTTCCATATAATCCTATTGATTAAAAATACTTTACACACTTGTCTAAATTGATAAACTAACTGTAGGCGTAAAATATACGCAATAAAACAAAAAACAAAAGTCCTTTTTTAGAAGCAGCATGAAATGAAGATGTTCAAGGAAAGTACCTCAAGAAGTGTGTCAGAAGTTTCTAACACAGAGAAGAACAGCAATGAGGTCACAGCCGGATACAGGAAGCACCTCTGCCTGCATTCACACCTCGGTTTGGTGTCTCTTCTCACTTGGTTTTCAGGACAAGTTGTAGTAGTTGCGTTTTCTGTTGTCATCTTTGGGCAGAGGCGTGGATGAGGGTGGGGAATGTTTTTACAGGTCTCGCAGGAAAACAGTCAGGAAGCATTACACGAGGCCTCAAACACTCGGTCAAGTCAGAGAGCAGGAGGCGGTGTTGAGCCTTCAGGAACACCTCAGAACCAGCAGCTCCTCTCAGGCTTGCACAGGCTGCCCTTACTGGTAGACTGCTGCTGCTTTTTGTTGTGATTGCTATCCAGGCCTGGGACAGTCGCCACCAGTGACTCACTCATACTGGCTCTTAACTGACTTTGGCCCATTTTCATTTTTTTTTTTTTTTTTTTAATGAATTTCCTCTTGTTTTTTCCAGATACAGTTGCTGGATCAAATAGTGGTGTTATTGTGTCAAAGTTTCCTGGGCCTGCTCAAGGTCAGGGGCCAGTTGTTTAACAATAAACTCTGGGACTTTATGAAGAGTTTGTGTTCTCTGGGGCTGATTGCACTGACGCAGGTGAAATCCCCAAATTATACAAAGGCTCACTTCTTTGCGTCTGATTTCGATGGAAGCAACTTATAAAGGGTGGAGGAGAAAGGTCAGCCACAAGAACCACAGCTGTCATTCAACTGGAAATGGATGTTGAATTTTGCTCCAGTGTGCCTATGGGTCTTGGGTTTCTTTTCAAATCACACTGAATTCCCCTGGTCTCATCAGGCGCTAAGTACAGTCACAGCATGAACACTTCTGTAGTAGACTAAAAAAGGCAAACTATATTAGATTTATTTCTGCTAAGACATTAAACACATAGCTTTCTGTATTTCTGTCTGAAATGTGGAACTAAGAAACGACTGTACAGTCTTAAAAAAAAACAAGAGGAAGAAACAGCAGCCCACAAATAAACCACAAAGTCACAACACAGACACGTAACTTGCTTTTTACCAAAAATACCCCAAAGGTTTAATCAGTTGCAGTAGTTTTAAGCAACATGATATAGTAATGTGTGTTGCCTCCTTTCATAGTCGTCATTTGGCTCCTAATTCCCCCTCAGAAGAAAACATTCGTTTCAATATGAAGTGTGGACTTGTGTCATCACCACAGATGAGTCACTTCTACCTTCTTGTGTTGAGTACGAATGACTTTGAGGTATAGAGCTGGTGGGGATGCGAAGAATTCTCTAAGCAGCTTATATGTGCCCACACATTCTAAAATTTGAAATATTGTGAATAAATTTGTCATTTTAACATTGATGTGAAAGGTTGCTGAGGAGGAGGGGCTGTTTGTGTTTTTCTGTAGTCTACATCTTCATTTAAAAATAAAAGTTTAACTAAGTGGAATCATAACCTTTACTGGGAACACACTACAGTATTTCTGGAGACTATCCTTTCTGTTTTACAGGAGCTTAGCTCTTGGAAAAGTGAAGAAAAAAAACATGGTGAGTCAACATCCTCTCTCTTCTAACACAAACACGACAGCTTCCAGCAATCCTGAAGGCCAGACGCTCCACACTGCTCCAAGTTCTCAGACAACCATGTTGGTTTCATTTGCTCAGACCTAGTGGCATGTCTGAGAAGAGGACAATATGCTGCCGATGTAGATGTAAAGGTTGTGTTTGTGCAGCATCTCCTCGAAGAAAAACATGACGTCTAGAACAGTCTGATCCCCACCGCTTCCTGTCTTTGGACACAGGAAGAAGTCACTGTGGCCGTTTGAAACCCTTTAATCTAAGTGTGGATGTCCGAACGCCTGCATGATGACCATTCAGTTACAGGAATGGACATTTAATAGAAACAAAAGAAAAAAGACTTTGGGAGATAGCTCCAATGAAATCTTATATTGCTGAAATTTCTGAGAAGTGTCAAACTTTGGCAGCTGTTTGAATATGCAAGCCAATGACACTTCCTGCCATTGTGTTTCAGGGCTTTCTCTGTCTGTGTGCTTACAGGCACATCTATCAGAGGTTTTACATAACAGAAACTTGATTTTTAACCCTGAAATGAACAGACTGGGTCAAAACTGTTCTGACTGGCCTGTATTTGTATAGATTTGGAATCTATCTGGATATATATACATATATATATATATATATATATATATATATATATGTATATATATCCAGATAGATTCCAAATCTATACAAATACAGGCCAGTCAGAACAGTTTTGACCCAGTCTGTTCATTTCAGGGTTAAAAATCAAGTTTCTGTTATGTAAAACCTCTGATAGATGTGCCTGTAAGCACACAGACAGAGAAAGCCCTGAAACACAATGGCAGGAAGTGTCATTGGCTTGCATATTCAAACAGCTGCCAAAGTTTGACACTTCTCAGAAATTTCAGCAATATAAGATTTCATTGGAGCTATCTCCCAAAGTCTTTTTTCTTTTGTTTCTATTAAATGTCCATTCCTGTAACTGAATGGTCATCATGCAGGCGTTCGGACATCCACACTTAGATTAAAGGGTTTCAAACGGCCACAGTGACTTCTTCCTGTGTCCAAAGACAGGAAGCGGTGGGGATCAGACTGTTCTAGACGTCATGTTTTTCTTCGAGGAGATGCTGCACAAACACAACCTTTACATCTACATCGGCAGCATATTGTCCTCTTCTCAGACATGCCACTAGGTCTGAGCAAATGAAACCAACATGGTTGTCTGAGAACTTGGAGCAGTGTGGAGCGTCTGGCCTTCAGGATTGCTGGAAGCTGTCGTGTTTGTGTTAGAAGAGAGAGGATGTTGACTCACCATGTTTTTTTTCTTCACTTTTCCAAGAGCTAAGCTCCTGTAAAACAGAAAGGATAGTCTCCAGAAATACTGTAGTGTGTTCCCAGTAAAGGTTATGATTCCACTTAGTTAAACTTTTATTTTTAAATGAAGATGTAGACTACAGAAAAACACAAACAGCCCCTCCTCCTCAGCAACCTTTCACATCAATGTTAAAATGACAAATTTATTCACAATATTTCAAATTTTAGAATGTGTGGGCACATATAAGCTGCTTAGAGAATTCTTCGCATCCCCACCAGCTCTATACCTCAAAGTCATTCGTACTCAACACAAGAAGGTAGAAGTGACTCATCTGTGGTGATGACACAAGTCCACACTTCATATTGAAACGAATGTTTTCTTCTGAGGGGGAATTAGGAGCCAAATGACGACTATGAAAGGAGGCAACACACATTACTATATCATGTTGCTTAAAACTACTGCAACTGATTAAACCTTTGGGGTATTTTTGGTAAAAAGCAAGTTACGTGTCTGTGTTGTGACTTTGTGGTTTATTTGTGGGCTGCTGTTTCTTCCTCTTGTTTTTTTTTAAGACTGTACAGTCGTTTCTTAGTTCCACATTTCAGACAGAAATACAGAAAGCTATGTGTTTAATGTCTTAGCAGAAATAAATCTAATATAGTTTGCCTTTTTTAG
The DNA here is from genome assembly GCA_037177495.1 of Rhadinocentrus ornatus. NCBI lineage: Eukaryota > Metazoa > Chordata > Actinopteri > Atheriniformes > Melanotaeniidae > Rhadinocentrus > Rhadinocentrus ornatus. The sequence continues at coordinate 5,501,275 of JBAMHW010000015.1, read as the reverse complement.
TCTACTACAGAAGTGTTCATGCTGTGACTGTACTTAGCGCCTGATGAGACCAGGGGAATTCAGTGTGATTTGAAAAGAAACCCAAGACCCATAGGCACACTGGAGCAAAATTCAACATCCATTTCCAGTTGAATGACAGCTGTGGTTCTTGTGGCTGACCTTTCTCCTCCACCCTTTATAAGTTGCTTCCATCGAAATCAGACGCAAAGAAGTGAGCCTTTGTATAATTTGGGGATTTCACCTGCGTCAGTGCAATCAGCCCCAGAGAACACAAACTCTTCATAAAGTCCCAGAGTTTATTGTTAAACAACTGGCCCCTGACCTTGAGCAGGCCCAGGAAACTTTGACACAATAACACCACTATTTGATCCAGCAACTGTATCTGGAAAAAACAAGAGGAAATTCATTAAAAAAAAAAAAAAAAAAATGAAAATGGGCCAAAGTCAGTTAAGAGCCAGTATGAGTGAGTCACTGGTGGCGACTGTCCCAGGCCTGGATAGCAATCACAACAAAAAGCAGCAGCAGTCTACCAGTAAGGGCAGCCTGTGCAAGCCTGAGAGGAGCTGCTGGTTCTGAGGTGTTCCTGAAGGCTCAACACCGCCTCCTGCTCTCTGACTTGACCGAGTGTTTGAGGCCTCGTGTAATGCTTCCTGACTGTTTTCCTGCGAGACCTGTAAAAACATTCCCCACCCTCATCCACGCCTCTGCCCAAAGATGACAACAGAAAACGCAACTACTACAACTTGTCCTGAAAACCAAGTGAGAAGAGACACCAAACCGAGGTGTGAATGCAGGCAGAGGTGCTTCCTGTATCCGGCTGTGACCTCATTGCTGTTCTTCTCTGTGTTAGAAACTTCTGACACACTTCTTGAGGTACTTTCCTTGAACATCTTCATTTCATGCTGCTTCTAAAAAAGGACTTTTGTTTTTTGTTTTATTGCGTATATTTTACGCCTACAGTTAGTTTATCAATTTAGACAAGTGTGTAAAGTATTTTTAATCAATAGGATTATATGGAAGGATAATCCCTAAATTTTAAAATTCAAATGATAATAAAAGAGTTTAAAAAGTAGACTTGTGCTCTAAAACTTTAGTAATTAATTTAGTCATAATCATCCCCTACAACCTCTCAAATACATCTTGATAACCTTTAGAGTGGCTCTGTCTGTTTGCTGGAAACATCGTACTGCCTTAAAGGTGCAATGTGTAGCACAATCAAGTTAATGACACATAAATTTAATATTCATAAACTGTGTCTTCTATTGATGTTTAATCACTTTACTGAATATGTTTAAATTCTTTAAGAATGAACCATTTATATCTAATCACCATGGGTCTTCATACATGGCAGCTGCCATATTTGTGCCACTATTTTTAGTACGGTGTCTGAATGGACAAACAACTCTGTGTATGAAGTGAGAACCCTCTGAGCTTTAAAACTGCAGTACCGGCTTTGTTGTTAGGTGCTTGAGCATCGTTTGAAGTCACTACTGCACCTGAGACCAATAGATCTACTCACAGATAAAAAGATGTTTATGAAGAATTTTGGCCACTTATGGCCACCGTAAATTCTCAACTTTGCTTTGCATATGAAATTTCCCATCAAAAAAACTGGTATGACCAACAGGCTCGCCACAGAGAATTTCAGCCTGGCCAGAAGGTCCTGGTAAAATGGCAGTGGCCATATACCATTATCCAAAAAATGGGTCCTGTCACATATGAGGTTCATCACCCAGACAAGAAAGAAAACATTGTCCATCGCAGTATAGGCCTCCGGTGCCTTGCCAGACAGCAGTGGTACAAGACGACATGCCCATTCGCTCTCGGGCACTTCCAGGTGTGAGCAATACATTCAAAACGCATTAAATAGTCCCCATTTCCAATGGTAGGATTTTTGGATCTAAATACAGACGCCATGCACGTCTGGAATCATATGATCTGCTGTTTGAGTCTGTAGACCCAGATAAAGAAGAATCTGAGTGACGATGACGTGTTGCTGGTGTTGGTAAGGTTAATCTGGGACTACTGGCAGTTCTGGGACTTGGAGTTGGAGCTACGTGTGCTGCTTGTGTCTGAGATGCTTGTGCAACTGGTTGAAGAGATGCCCTTGTGCTGCGGAGCTCCTGTACCAAGCCCTCCTCTCTCTTCTGCTGTGCATCTAGGAAGACTTGCATCAAGGAGAGTATCTCTCTCCTGGCCGCACCAGATGAACTGGGCCCAGGCTGGTGTTGACTCTCCCCTCCCACTAGGCTCATGTCCAAATGAGAAGAAATATACAAGAAACAACTGAAAATCCCCAACAAAAAACACATCTCTTTGCAAAGGTGTAATTCTAAATTTAACTTTCACTTGGTTAAATTATTTTCCTACAGAAAAACACCTTTATTAACATTTAATTCCCTCTAATTAATGCCCACACAAAACACCTTGACCCAAATCACACGATCCAGGAACATGATCAAGATCTTCCTATTTAAGGATAGCAAAATCCTTCTGGTCGGTTTTGCCAAACAATGCAGGATAAGGCCCGCATACCACACCCCTGCGACAACTGGTGAGTGTGTGTGTGAAATGTATGCCTAAACCAGGTGAGAGCCACCAAGTGTGCACCCTTGGCTATGCTACTCATATAGAAAAGTGGTGATAAAAATATAAAAGGAATAATTTCTAACAACGACAGAGAGAGAGAGAGAGAGAGAGAGAGAAATTGGCGTGTGTGTATGTATGTGTGAGCACAGATGTGTGGCGCTCATGTGTGCATGCGCTGATCACAGTCAGATGGAGCTGTGGCGCTGCTCCCTGACAGAAGTCATTGCTATGCCAAATTTACCACTAGATGTCAGTACATGCAGTGTCTTACACACTGCACCTTTACCTATGTTGTCAACAGGATGCTGTCTAAAATGTAAAGTACTGAAAATGTAATTTTTATAAGACTAAAAAGACATGATTTTTTTTTTTTTTTTTTTTTTTTAAACAGTAAATGGAGTTAATTTGCAACAGTTTGCTAACATGATTGGTCATAACAGAGCAGTTGGCTGAAGCTTTTATAATTATGGATTTAAAAATATTTGCCACTTTGCATAAGACTGTACAGGCATCCAGAGAAATATCTGCACAGATTGGACCAGATCAAGGGAATTTCTTTCGCAGAAAATCCCTGCATGGGCTCAGGAGGACTTCTAAACACTGCTGTCACTGAAAACAGTGAATCTACTGATGGAAGTTAACACTTTAACATGGGGGGAAAAAAATTACTAGAATGACATCTACATCTGGGATGTCCAATTCCAGTCCTCAAGGGACTATCATATCCTGCAGGTTTTAGATGTTTTCCTGTTCCTACACCCTATTCAAATTAAATAAAGCCCTATAACAGCTTGTCAAGTTCTGCACAATCCTCTTGATGATTTATTCAATAATTTGAGTCATGGGTGGTGAAGCACGAAAACATCTAAAACCTGCAGGATAGTGGCCCTCTTAAGATTCAGAACTGGACATCTCTGATCTAGATACTGCCTTTACTGAGCCTAACCTATTCAAGATGAACTGAACTGAAACAGAAAATTTTCCTATAGACTAATGAAACATCATTTTAAATTTTGTTTGGAAATCAGGGAAGTCAACTACAATCTCACCCATCTAATCTGACCAATCAGTACAGAGGAGATGGATATCCTGCCGATATGTGAAGGCAAAATTCAACAACTACAACATGTTATGACTGTTTTTAAGAGAAGATCTAATTTATTTCCAAGTGTAGGTGCCCAAGAACCCATCCCTATCCCAGTCTAAAAGCATCATGTCTTCCACTGTGTTGTACCAGCTGAGCACACTTTACTTTTCTTGTGTAATCTAGTGTATTTGCCCATGTTCCCTGAAGATATTCATTTTTTCCTGCATTACTCTGTTGTTGTAGCACAGTGACACAGATGTGTCTCTGATATTAACTGAGTGAAGCAGCTCAGTGTGTGTGGCCCACTGAGAGTATGTGGGCAGCTGATGAAGGAGGAATGTGAGAGTGGGACGGCTCAAAGGGGGACATTCTTGTCAACTACAAACGGATGACAGAAAAGAGTTTGTCGTCCTCTGTGGTGACAGAAACAAGCATAAGACAGAGCTCATGATTCAAGACATGCTCTGAAAAGAAAAATGGCTCTGATGATGGCAGTCAGTGATTTTTCATTTAAGCTTCATCCAGTCTGGACAGAAACTTATTGTTCAGCATTGACAGTCCCACAGATTCATGATCAGATGTGGCTTAATGAGCAACAGAGCAATAAATGTGTGAAACATTTAGATTTCTGCTCTGCAATCATACCATCATTCTGCAGCATCATCTTCCTCTCTAATGGTGAATTTTTCATATGTGGTCCACATGACTGATTAAATCATGACACTTTATATTAATAAAAGTTGATTGTGTGCACAAAGTTATTGGTTATTTGTGTTTGACTTTCTTCTCTATGTTAACACAAATTGGCCTCATATCCCTTTGAGTTAATTAGCCAAATAAAATTGTATCTGTGATTATTTTCATATACACAATGTTGAAGAGAATCAGGGTCAAGTGCATAACAAATCTATAAGATGAGTCTAAAACTTCATGAACACTTTGACAAAAATGGCTTTTTTGCATAATAAAGCTTATTCTGTTAAATATATATTAGCTAAAATCCATTGTATCTCATTTAATCTGGTAAAGTCAGGAAGATGACTATAATAAATAAAGCTCAGTGAGAGGAGGCAGCTCAGTTTATGTCAGGATGCTGCCCTCCAGTGGTGAGTCAGTTCAATCATTTAAGGTGAACAAGTTTGTTTCTCTTCCTTTCAAAACCCATATTTTTTTTTATGTATTTATGTCTTAATTTACAGATAGTCGTAGCTGCAGATCTTCTGCCTCTGAAGTTGATGCAAGAAGCAGGCATCAAAATTAATACTGTCATTTATTTGTATATTAAAAAAAACTTGCTTTAGCCAAACAGAACCATCCCTCACAGGCAGCAATGCAATAAGAATCCAGGTAATCAACAGCTTCAGAAACGTTCACACTGAGCTGCCACCACAGCTCAGCTGTTAAAAGGGATTAGCTCACTTCACAAGTCACCAGGTTAATGTGTTTTCAAATAAACTGATTAGTAAGCAAGACTTTCTTTATAATAAATTTTAGATAGTTTTAGCTGTAAGAAATCTCTTCTTAAAACCCCTCTGTTTACCTCGGCTTTTAGCACAGAATAATACATTAATCTGATTTAATTTTATTTGAGTTATTAAATTTAATTAATATGTAATCAAAAATGTAATGTCTTTCATGAGCCATTTAATATTTTTGATGTTATGTGCACATTGCAGCAGTTTGTTTAACTTTGTTGTTTTAAAGTGGTTTTATAAATAAAGTTGCAGTAAAAGACAGTACAAACAAAGAAAAACCTCCCTTGTGACCTTTGGTTGTTTTATATGATCCCATCTGTTTCACTCCAGCTTTTATTTGTTTCTTTAAATGCATGCAAAACATCAGCATTTTTCTTACAGACATTTTGAAGACAAGCCGTGGCATTTAAGTCACAGTTATTAAAGATGCAGCTTTAAACCAGGACATCCTGGTAAATTATCACAGTTGGACAGTGAGCCAACGTACACAAGACCAAGAGGGTGAAACCAAAGCAGCTACATGAAACTCAGCCATGAGTATTATTTTCATCTTCCTACTGTAATGTGAAATATCTCCTCTGGGAAGAGATGTCTTCCTTCTTGTAAAGCCTCAACAGCGTCTGAGTTATTTAATCAACACAGCTTGCTTAGGAATTGTAAGTAAAGAAAATTTGTCAGCATTTTGCAGATGTGCTGACTGAATGAATTTTGTGATGGATCGAAAAGTAAAGTCTAGAAATGTAAGATTTGTTGCGACAAACAAACCACACTTAAACATCACCCCAGCTGAGTTGGGACTGTAATAATCAGTATAAGAAAATGGTGCTTTTAAATATATTGGAGCAAATAAACTGATCCTAAAACGCTCAACACACCTAATTTCTGCAACTTAAACATACATTAGCAAACATAAGCATTTTCCTAATGATACTTCTGATGTTCCTGTGTTAACAGCTACAACAAAATAAAAATTTATTCTGAGTTTTCATCTAAGTAGAAAAAAAAAAAAAAAAGCAAAGTTTTGTAAATTGCAATTGTTTCTTTCTCTTTTTATCCTCTCATTAATCATAATTACACATCAAATAAATGTAGAAACTGGACAAGAGAGTCTATCTTTATCACCATCTGCTTCATCTCTACCTGAAACAACATTGATAATAATAACAGCTTATTAGATACACCTTATGGTGCCCCTGGACACATCATCAGTGATGTAACCTGGGATCACAGGGGGTTTCG
>JBAMHW010000015.1:5480082-5494785 GCA_037177495.1 Rhadinocentrus ornatus | reverse complement strand
TGTATATATATCCAGATAGATTCCAGATTTGAAGATGGCAGCTCCATCTCACAGGGGTACAATATCTGACAGTGAATTTCCATCCACCAAGATGTGTTGTCTCTGACCAATTGTGATCCAGCGGGATATGGGATTTCAAGATTTATTGAACAAGTGTTCTTATTTTAAATGACGTGATTTATCAAGCAATCATTTTCACATAAAAACTGCATTCAAATAAAAACTCTTAAAACATTATAAAAGGATTTTTGTACATTACAGTTTTTGTCACTGTTAGCAGCATAAGTTGAGAATACAAACATAAAGAAAATGCTATACTGAGAACACACTTCCTTCCGGTGTGGACGGGGCAAGGCTTCATCAGAGCTGGACGGGGATCTTGACGTGGAACCTGGCCTCAGTGCAACACCGCCACACTATTGTTGTCTTAATTTAATTTCTTTCTTATATGTTTTGTGTCCATTTCATTTCTAGTGTAAATAGCATCTAGTTGTTATCTGTAATTATGTTTTATGGTGGGGTTGTTTGTTTTTTAGAAAATATTCCAGAGTTCAGTGGTGTGGTTTTAAGAAGTAAACACACTCAATGTCTATTATAATATGTAATATATGATATGTGTATTTATTATTATCATCATTGATTTTTACAGATGCATGAATGTACTGCTCAGCTGACAATAAATTAAAATCAGTAGAATCCTGATATCCGTTTTGGAATAGAAATAAATCTGGATATTGTAAACATTTATTATTAAGAAAAACATAAATAGAAGTTATTTTTGGCCTGCTGGATGTTGCTGTGTATGTGCGGGTGGAAGTGGCAGAACATGAGCAGGTGGTTTCTTATCTGACTTTATGTTCTCAAACATCATAAACCCATCATGGAAAAGAGGAAAGAGTTGAACATCTGAACGCTCAATCCAAGGCACATCCTTCCCTGTACCTGTGAATCATTAGATTTAGGTTTAAATCTTCAGATTTTTTTTTTTTCACAGCAGCAGTGATGTTTTTCTTTTTTTTAACTCAATTTTAACTTAAACACAGCCACACAAGTTGCACTGATGCCAAGCATGTGATTCACCACATCATTTTTTCCTAATATGTGATTATTTTTACAACAGGGTGAGCTACGTGCAGCTGTTGTTCCCTGTGCAGGCAGTGCAGTTAAGTAGTCATGTCTGTTTGACACATGAGCCATAAACACTGCTTATCTGCGGGCTGGAAGTGGAGAGGGTGGGCAGCTTTAAATATCTTGTGGTCCACATCAGCGAGGACCTTACCTGGACACTCAGCACCACACAGCTAGGGAAGAGAGCTCAGCAGCGACTGTACTTCCTGAGGAGGCTGAGGAAGTTCGGCATGTCACCCAAGATCCTCAGAAACAGCTACAGCTGCACCGTTGAGTCCATCCTGACCAGCTGCATCATCGTGTAGTACGGCAGCTCTACTGTCACGAACCGCAAACACCTGCAGAGAGTGGTGAGACTGCGTCCAAGATCACCAGGACTCCGCTGCCCTACTACCAGCACAGAGCCTACAGGAGAGCTGCCTCCATTATCAAAGACCTCACCCACCCCAAACATGGACTGTTCACTCTTCTCCCCTCAGGCAGGAGCTACTGAAGTCCGAAATGCAGGACATCCAGACTCAGAAACTCTTTCAGTCCCTCAGCCATCAGACTCCTTAACAGCCAATAGGAGTCTGTAACAGCGGCCTGTACCCTGCACACTGACAGGAACTGCAGTATGTGTCTTACCACTTATAGATATTGCACATGCATCTTACCATCTACCTCATGACAGTTTTTTTTTGCGCAGCTAATAAGTTTTGTTGAATGTGGCACAACAGTTTATGTAGCTCACTGCACATTTATGTATATACATTATTTACTCAGTGGTTTTTTTTATCTTATCTTTATCTTCTATCCAGCTTTCTTAAGTTGCTTTTCTTCTGTTTTATTATCTTTTATGGCATTCAGTATGGACAGCAAAGTAAGAATTTCATTGTTCAGGGAAACTTGTTTCCTTTCTGGGCAAATGACAATAAACACTTTAAATCTTAGATTCTTTCATTCTTCTTAGACTCTTTGTTGTGGAGCAGTGTTGTTCTATTTTCTTTCTTAAAACATTCACTCAGTTTACACACTTTACCAGGTCATAGTTGTCACATCGTAATTCTATAGAAACTTTGTTTGATTTAGATTGTTTTAAATTGTTCTATCCACAAGCATTCATGTGTTCACTCATAACCACACCTCTACCTCTGTGCTTCAATGTTGATGCTTTGCTGGCCTTCGCTGGCTCACTTCAAACATGCTGAACACCACCTGAATCATTCAAAATTTTATTGGGCCACATCTGGCTGAATAATGTGCAACCTCTGTGCTAAGAGTCAAGCATTTGATTGTCAAAGCTAGATTGAACATCCACTCTTATCTGCTGTACAAATACAATAACTCTTGATAGCTGGTTAAACTGCATCTCAGCAGCTTTTTAATTAGTCACTGATGTGAAGGTTTTTTGTAAAGGTGCCTGTAGAACACCAGAAAGAGCAATTTTACTGGGAGATTAGAGCATGAAGGCTGAAATGCGCTAAAACAAAAAGTATCAGACTTGTTAAAGCCTGTTATTAAAGTGCGTTTTTGGTGAACCAGCTAAAAACAGACGGGCAGATCGGACACTGAGATCTGTCAGCTCAGGTTTGCACATTCTTTTAGCGGTTTGAATGCAAATGTCTCATAGGACACACTGAAGGACCCTCACTTAGCTGACATATCTTTGCCATGGATATCTGGAAAATTTAATAATTAAATTCCCATATTATGATGGCATCACTCTTCATGCATGATTTTATTGGCCTGGGACACACCAAAATAATTTTTTTTGTTATGTTCTGGCAGATAAAGCAGACTTATAAACATGCAACAGGTTTTTGCAAACAGAAATGATACATGCTTTCATTTGCAGAGCAGGGGATATGGTGAGCCCTGATGCGTCTTAACACCAAGTGGTAATTTTAATTATTTGTTTCAACTTCCTCCTCTTGTCTGTTATTTTTATGGCATAATATATATGCCCATAACTGCCCAATATTAGTATTAGAAGTGTTTTATTATACATAAAGTTTTCAAAACTTTAAACTTCTCTTAGTTAAAGTCCTGATAAAGCATGCGTTTTCTAGTAATAAAATCCAGCCGGTCACATAGCACACCAGAACATTTTTTTCTTCTGCAAATGTGTTCACATTAAAGCAAAGCTAATCTGTGCCATCAGGACTGTGGGGGTGTTTGTTTGATCAGATTTCACAGACAGCTGCCTGCAACATAAGAAAACAACTGCACAACTGCCACCAGACTTCAGTTTAAATGTTGCTTAACATTTATTGATGCATGGAAACAAACAACCTTTCTCCCATCAAGGCCTGCCTACTTCCAACTACAAGGAACAACCACTCCACCACGTTTCTTTTGGCAGAAATTGGAAGTAGATTAGTAAAATATTTTAAAATTTTTCATACTATATTTTATTCTTGTGTAAAAAAAATTTAAAAAAAAAACCTAAAGTGATTGATTGACAAAAGAGGCTAGTAGGAGGAGCTCTGGAGAGCTTTTTTTTTTTTTTTTAACCTGTGAGCCCTTGCAGCTACTAAAACCTTTAAGAACTGTATGTAAAATTTTATAAATAACTCATTGACCAAGTTCCTAAATCAAGTTTCCAAGCTGTTTATTAACAAAGCTGTTAAACAGAAATTCTGAACACCAGCTCTGGGGAAGAGTACACTTACTTTAAAGCAACCTTTAAAATACCGGCCTGCTGCTGCACGGAAACCAAATCTTTATCTCAGATGCAGATATTGAAAAGCTGACCAAGCTTTGCATTTGATCAGATGGTTGCTGAAGGTTACTCTTGTCTAGTTTTGCAGCAAAGCTGTCATCCAAGTCACGCTGGGCAGGTTCCTCATGTTTAATTTTGCATGCGTTGGGGACAGCTTCTGTCTGTAATTTTTTACCCCCAGGTCTTTTATATTTCACAACTGTCATCATAAGGAAGGTGTCCAGTGTGGTTTATTGCAAGTTACCTGTTCTTTCTTTGTTAAACACGCCCACACTCTAACTGACAGCCAAATATAGACAGCTGCCTGCCTATTATGTGTTTTTCAAGCCCCGCAGTCAGTTGGATTCTCTTATCTTTATGGTCGATTTCCGGCATATTTGTCAGCCACATCCTGTATCTTGATGGCCCACGCAAGCTTCTATCCCTGTATTAGACTCATGAGGCAGCCTGCCACACCGGCCTTCCACGCTTTGTGATGGCAAAACCTTTTTCAGTAACATTTCGCTCCAGACAGTCATAATTCTTGCTTGATAACAACGTTTGTGGGGTCTGTGTAACAGTTTAGCCATGCATCCATCTGCTTCTTTATTTTTAAGTAATGAGAACACACTAAACCATTAATCTAACAAGAGGCACCAACAGCTTATTTTAAATAATGACTCACACAGCGCTTGAGAAAGGCCATTCTGGTTGGAGCCGTTTCCTCACAGAAGCTTTATTCTGTCCTACATGCCCTCTTGCTTCCTCTTCTCTATGCTATCTTGTTGCCAGCAGCTGATCGCAGGGCTGGGTCAGCATGCATATCTTGTTTTCCTATGCCTTTGGCGATCACAACCTTAGATACTTAGATCTGGTACTTCTTCCAAACAAAACAACCTCAGTGTAAAGAAGGTTTGGAGATGCTGGGAGCAGAATTAAAATCGTGTCTGTTTCTGTTGTGTCAGCTTGTTCAGTAGGGAACAAAATATCTTAAGTTTGAGGTTGCATGTAAAGACACACAACTGAAAGTTACAGATGTACATTTAAATCTTAAAGGCATTTTTACAACTATTTTTAATCCAGGTATCCTCTTACATCAATGCAACCCGACTGCGGAAGGATCAGATTTAGAAGATTTTTTCCCAATCCGTCTTAAAAACCTGAATGAGATCATCTGACATTTGAAATCCACCACATGCTGTCTTGATATCCTGCCAACAGCCTTTTTCAAGAATGTTTAAGGATGCATAGCCCCAGAAATGATATATACAGTATATGTATAATGTTTGTGATGCAACGCACACACTTGATTAAATAATGTATATATTGTCTTCCCTCCAACCCTAAACCAGCCGCCATCACAGGGCTTCTGAAAAAAAAACTCGTCACTTATGAGCAGCATATATTTAACCTCCCATTTTCTTAGTAAAATGACAGAAAAAAGTTGTCTTTTAACAGTTACACTACTTAATAACACTAAAAAACTGTATTGATGTCTACTAGTCAGGTTTTTCAGCCACACTTCAGCACTGAGACTGCTCTAATTACGGTCTTCCATGACATCTACTTGATCACAGATAAGAGCAACATTTCGTTCCTGGTTCTACTGGATCGCAGGGCTGCATTGGACACCGTCAACTAAAATATCTTTCTTGACTGGCTTAGAAACTAGGGATTATCTGGCACTGCATTTAACTGGTTCAATTTGGTAGACAGGGGACTACTTTGTCCATAGGTAACTATAACTAAAATAACTTGAAGAGTTTCCAAAGGCTCCATCTTGGGGCCACTGCTGTTTAACATCTCCATGTTTCCACACACTACACGTATGAAAAACAACTAAATCTGTTGCCATAGAATTTCAGCATCACATTAAGACAGCTGTGAAGTCAGCCCGCTATCACTTAAAAAACAAATCGAGGATTACAGGACTGATTTTTCTTAGCAGGATTTATGCAAACTACAAGTCTGTTGAAACTCTCAGCTGGTCTAAATCAAGGTAAAAAACTTTTCTATTTGCTGCCTTTCATCAAAACAGCTGACAAAATTGCTTATAATTCGTAACTTTTATTTCTTGCATTTTATCTTATTCTTTTTTAGCTTTTTTTATAGTTATTTAATTTATTTAAAAATGTATTTTAATTTACTTTTTAATGCTTTCTGCATCACAGTGTAATGCTTTTAATGTTTTATGTAAAACACTTTGAATTGTCTTGGACATTAAATGTGCTGATCAGATAAACTGCTTGTTCTGATTAACGCATTTATGTGATGAGGTCATTTTAAGTGGTTTTCTTAAAGCTTTCCTTATGCTACATAGTTTGGTTTTCTACAAGAGGCGTCTCATGTCTTTATCAATCCATCTTCCCAGGCTGAATTGGAAGACTTCTTCTAAATGTGTTGGTTTCCTGGCTTGCATGTGACTTTATGAGCTCAGTTCATATTTAACCCCTTTTCTAAAGAAATTGGGTCACTGTGTAAAATGTAAGATGAAAATAAGCTATTTTTTTTATCTTGTAAACCAGTATTTTATATGCTAAAGAAAACCATTTTTTCCAGACATTTTGGTGCAGTCAAATTTAAGATGAGACAATTTGATATTATTTCTATGTTTAGTAGTAAATGCAGAATTAGTTTCTTGGGTTACAATCTGGACTTTGGAAAGGTTATTCTAAAAACTAAATGTTAGCTGGTTTAGACATAGTATCACCACTGTTACCATGCGTCTTGGGACTTTGACTTGGTGATGTGTTCATGTTTTAAACTAATAGTTTTAGGTTTTGGTGCAGAATCCTGGGATAGTTCTTTATTATTCCATCCCATTTGTGTGATCTGAGTTCTAATCGCAGCAAAACATTCCCAGAGCATGATGATGCTTCCACCATGATCAGTGGAAGTGTCTTTTAGTGCTGAATGTCTGTTTTAGCTAAAATAATAAACTTGACCATAAAATTTTTCCAGAGGACTTTTTTCTCCCATGAGATCAGCTGCAAACGAGAACTAAGCTAGATGAGCTTGATTTTGTTTCTTTTTTGGGTTATCCAGTCCAGAGTGATTGAAGCAAAACTTAACTTAAAACCAGTGTTCCAGAAGCTTTCATTTCACAGCAGATCTGTTCCATCCTTGCTGTATGAAGGAGCGATACCACAGGTCTTTCCTCCCTGCTGCTGTCAGACTTTACAATGAACACATGTAAACTTGGTTTACATATTTATATACATGTGCACTGTACATACTCACCATCAGATCATATAGTGTACATATTAGTAATTATTATTTGAGTGTGTTCTTGTTTGATATCACCTGTGTGCTTCTGCTTACTGCATCTGTACTGTTGCAATTTCCCGATTGAATTACAGGGACTAATACAGGTTTTTCTATTCGTATTCTTATTTGTGTCTTGGTGGTTCCTCTCAGCCAATAGGAGGAGGTAAATTGAGGCCGGATTGCATTGCAGTCATTTCTCCAAAGCGACTTACAGAGGTTAGGCAGTAGCTTTAAGGGTCTTGTCTAGGGATTCAACGGGTAGGTGTTAATATTGGTCCCCTGGGGGATTCAAACCCTGGTCTCCCGCATGAGAATGCACTGTGTGTGCAAAGCAGCTACATAATTGTTTCAATAGATGGATCTTAGAATCTGGAGTTGCTCATAGGATGCCTCCAATCTACACCACTCTTGAGCTCATTGATCATTCCTATTATATTGTACGTTGATCCATCTATTTGTTTTGTCAAACACAGAGCACAGAGACGCAAGCAGTTGCAATTAATCTTAACTATTAATAAATCAAGGATTTTAAGACATGTAAAAACTCAGTTAATTGATAACATAAAATAGTGTTTGGATATCTGATCATTGTTCTTTTAAAGATGTGAACTGTAACCATTCAGCAAGAGAAATATTTGTTTAAAGAAATTACAGAAACTTTCCCTTTCTTACATCTCTTTTAGATTTGGTTTCTCCTGATTAGTTTTTAAGGGTTCTCTAAAGCTACAATGCTAACTAAATTGTTAAGTCATTATTTAAGAAAACAGTTACTCCCCTTCTTAGTCTTAAAATTAAATTAGGAATTAACAAAAAATGTAGTAAAACTTTATTATGATTGAGTTTCATGGCTTGTATTTAGTAACATAACTGGTGTTGCATCTAAAAAAAGGTCTTTTTTGTTTTAATAAATTGTGAAAAAAACGGAGCAAGAAACTATGACTGAGGCAGCCTTGTCTGACCCACTAGTCCACCACTTAGTCTTTAAATCAGCTGTTATTAGAGCAGGCGGGCGACATATTTGCAGCAGACCACATGCCTGTGCTGATCTCCTTCTGTGTTAATTGCTTAGCATCAGCTGCGCCCCCCTTGTTTGTCACCCTGTTTCTGTGAAACGGCGCTTTCACACATTGTTTTTAGTGTAGCATCATCATGACTAATTATTGCCTCGTTATGCAGTCAGCCTATTCATTCTAAACCTATGTTTTTAAGCACCAGCGAGCATGCATAACAATCCTTTATATCAGTGTCCTTTCCGAACCTCTCCTCCCCTCCTGCTGGTTCTCACTCTCCTTCACAGCAGTCAGAACAGAGAGCATGAAGAGGGCCTGGCTCCAACACATGGCTGCATACCATCGCTCACCATCATCGTCACTGCTGATGCATCTGTGAATGAGCGGCGAAAGGACAAAAGGGATCAACGCTGCAGAGCCAACGGAGAGAGTGACCACCATGACCTCATGGGTCAGCTGGGAGCCAGGAATGAAAAGACCCCGAGCAACCCCCACCCACCAAACAAACTCACACACCCGGCAACCTCTCGGGACAAATGAAGCCGCCATGGAAATATGGGAGCGTGGAAGAGGAGGAATCAGAATTCGCCTGCGGGAGCTAAAAGAAAACGGTTGTGTTGGGAATTTCGGGTCATGCTTTTCTCCGCACATTCCTTACTATTCTCCCAACAATAAACTGTGTCAGAGCCGAAACAACAGTCTCCATTCTGGACACCTAGCACCAGAAAATGCCTCAAAGCATCCAAAGCCGCACACTAAACTCTAAAACTCGGGTGACAGTATTCTTAAATGGTGGAGGAATTGTGAAAATAAGAAGCTTACTATATTTAAACATCACATGAAAAAGAACATCTTTAGAGAGAGATTATGTCTACACTTGAGGTCATGGATAATTTTAATTTAGCAACCACAGTTCCCACAAATGGTTGCAGCTAAAAAATAACTTTTCTTGCTAGTTTTGCACAGAATAATGAGCATGATGTTTGCAGATGCCACATACTTTATTTTTTAGGAACCATTAACTCGGTGGAAAAATAAAAACAGGATCTGACTTATCCCAAGTCGTCAACAAGCTCGTCTTTTACAAATTACAGTTACAGTTATGGTGGGATTTTTCTTCAAATGTCAAAAGAAAGTGTGTGCAGAAAAAAGAAATATTCTTCGTTCTGTACATAAACATAAAACGTAGAAATAAATAAATAACTTAAGAATGAAGATAAACAGAAACAAAAGTTATGTACAGCTGTGAAACACTGAAAACTACAAATGTAGCTAAATGTTTATCGGTCCATTAAGGCTGAGGTGCAGCTATGCAGCCAGTTTGCTTTGCTCCCAAACTCTTCACCCTTTGGGGAAACTTGCTGATATCTTTGGTTTTTGGTTGACACTCATTGCTTTTTCGGTCTGTCCACTAGAGTTTGCTGCTCACAGCTTGCTCTCCTCCTCCTCCAGTGGTCGATTCAAGCCGGGGATGAATTTAAGGAGGCGCCTGCGGAAGCTCTTCTGTTTGGGCTTTCTCTGCAGCGAGCCGAATCCCCCCGGTTTCTCCCCCGAGGTGGACGACGATGACGACGAAGATCCTCTCATGTAGCTACGAGTGCTGGCGCTGCGGGTCAGCTGAGTCTTGGCCACGGCGAAGAGCTCACTGGCCGGTCGGAGACGCTGCTGCTTCTGCGGCAGCTGCCTCTCTATTTTCTTTTTCTCGACATTATCTGAGTCCGCATTGCTGTTGGCATTGAACAGGCAGGTTTGGTAGAGAGGTTCGTCCTCGGTTGCCGTGCTGAGGAAGCTGGCACTGCTGCTGGTGCTGCCGGTGCAGCGGAGGGCTCTCTGAGCTGCAGGGCTTGGAGCACCAAGGCTGCCGTAGATGCCTGCTGACTCCAGGGACTCGTACATTGCAGCATCACTCATCACTATGCCTGCAGGAGAGGGGGGCAGTGTGAGGACAGGACTACCACAACATCAACTCAAACATTACATGTCCTCCATTCAACAAACTAAAAATATACATCAAATAATTTGGATGAGAATGAATAATGGAAAACTTGGTAAATCAATAAAAATAAGGTTGACTTGATTGATTGTGGAAACAGGTAAAGAGCACAAACTTCATTATATACCTATTCACTGCTCACTTCCCTTCATTTTAAGCACATATTCATGACTGTAGCATGTTCCTATTGTACTTCGTTATGCTGCAGGACTGCTTGGAGAATAGAAACAACCAACCACTTGCCCAAAAATATAAATTTTTATATTTCTTTTACAAAAGAAATCTGTTGCAAGAAATTTGGTTGGAAAGATGCACGATACTGGAACTAAGCCCCAAGCACAAAACTAAAAATATTTAATATTTTCATTCCTTTAAATATAACAAATCAATCATATACATATTTGTGTTATCAATATCTGTAGTGTAAAAACTCCAAACTAGCTTAATCATAAATATTAACCCCTTAACGCCTTAATTTATTTACGATTAAAGACTGGAATAAAATAAAATACATTTCATATTACATAAATGAAGAAGTATTAACAAATTAAGATAAATAAAATATATAAATAAATACAATAATAAGAGTGTGTTAAAGCAAGTAGATAGACAAAATAAATTGATTTGATTAAAAAAATGAACAAAAAAAATAAACAAAGGTCAGAAGGCCTTTGTTTGAAGCAACTGGCTTCAAAGGGTTAACAGAAGCTCAGCAATGATGACCTTTAAGTATGTTTACACATTAATACTGCATCATTTAAGCATTGTTTGGTGGTTGTTGTCTCGTATAATAATATCAGCCATCATCTTCTTTCTATAAGGCGGAAAATGTAAGATGACCTACCATGAACAAGCCTCTGCTCCTGAACCATCAACGAGCGATATTCATCCCATTTTTCATGAAGCGTTTGCTACAGGAGGAAAACAAGAGATATTTCAGTTAATTGTGACAAAAACCAAAAGCACACAGTCAAAATAACTTGGGATCAAACGATCAGCTGTAACTTTTTAATGCAACCTAAGAGTGCGCGTAATTAGTGAAAAGAATTCACTTTTGATTAACATGACTCTTTGTCTCTTTGAGCATTCAGCAGCAGGTTAATCTTTAAAATGATGGATTAGTGTGTGAGAAGGTGGCTGTGTTGCAGTGGATTAGTGCTGGACAGCTGCAGTAATCTCGCTCAGTTGAGCCACTTGACTGGGAGCTCGAGCTGAGAATGTCTGCAGCGATCTGTAGCCGGCTGCACAAACTGCTGACGTAACAGGTGGAGCTGCTGGGGAGACAGGTGTGCAGCGGGTGCAGGGGGATGTAACGTCAATTTCAAGGATGCAAGCGCAAATCTGTTGGACACACAGTCAGGCTGACAAACTGAACACACTCACCTTCAGATACTGCAGCCGCGCCTCCAGCTCAGCTTTTCGGATTGAGTCACTGTAAACTGTCTCCATCCTGCAAGCGAAAAAAAACCAGAAGGCCACAAAGTTATTAAGCTTAACAGGAAGCACTTGTAAAAATTACAAGCGCCGAAAACAGCACTACAAAAAAAAAACTCCACTGAATGAAAGGTCCTTTTCATCAGCCAGTGGTGGGAAGGGGTCTGCTGTCGAGCAGCAGTTTACAAGCAGTGAAGAAAACAAAAAAAAAACTATACAGTTCCCACTCTGTGATGCTTCAGTGCTACAAAACCTTTTGAATTGCAAGTGGAAGAACCTATAGAGCTTGTTAACACTGGGAGTTTAAATGGATTTGAGTTGTGCATATAATTTGATGATGTCAGTGTTTAAAACCCAAGTTTACACTGCCACTCTGATGCGGTTTGTTTTGCAACAGCTCTGAAAGCTTTCAGCAGAGCTGCACTAATTGTCCTTTTCATCTTTCACAAGCAGAGACGGAGGCTGAGGAAGAGAGGGCACTTCAAATTAAACGCCCACTAAGGAAAACGGGGAACAAGGAGCTTGGACAGCTTCATACAAGACTCAGATCATAACAAAATTATTTCTATTCTATTTATTACTTAACTGCTGGGTTTCCAGATCAATCTTAATCATATTAAATATTTTAATCTATAAAATGTAAGGCTGACAATTTTTTTTTTATATACACATGATGTCTACATAAAATAAGGAAGGGCATCATGTTTCGGAGGGAAATAAAAGTTCCTGTCTTTTACTGTGTTGATATTTTAGAGTAAATCTACAAGCAGAACTAAACTCTCCTGCCCTGTGGGAGTTTTCCAAAACTTGAATTTGCTTTGAGGGGTGTGCAACCAGTCAGGCTTTATTATGCCAACTGCTATGAAGAATTAATGAAAAACCAAGGAATTTTTTCAAAGAAAGGACAATGTTGTGTTCTTTTAGCTTAATAATTATTATTTTAAAACTGACTTGGCATATTTCTGCTTTTTTGTTTGTTTTTATTACTGAATGCATACAGGTTCCCATGGCAACACAACACATACAGACACAAAACAATGACCTCAGGCATCACCAAACTATGCTGTAAAGAATATTATTAGGACATGCATTAGGGAAAATGGCTATTTAATGCTTTACATCCTCCAGAGGGGGTTAACCATTCTTAAATAAGTTTACATTGTAACCTAGTGAGGTTTTTAAATTTTTTTATTTTAGTTTCTTTGGTTTTGTTCATACCTAAATTGAATAAAAATTTGTAAAAAAAAAAAAAAATGGAAGAAATTAAACATATTATAAACTCAAACATGAGATGTTTCTGCTGAATATGTTGATTTGTTTTGACTGTGTTTACCGGAGCGTGTTGCCGAAGGCCCTGATGAGCTGAACGATGTCCTTGTGTTGAAATCCCTCCACAGTGGCCTCGTTCACACTTGCAATAGTGTCTCCTGCACACACACACACACACACACATAAATATCATAAGTAATAACAGCAGCCATGAGGTCAGGATGCTTCCATCTACTGTGGCTTCAGTTACTTCATGATGCGGCCAAACTGAGGGATGTTTGATTCCAGCTTAAACCTCAACACAAGTGAAACAAAAATATGTGCAGTCGTGGCATTCAGCTCATTATTGTTCAGTCTCCTCGTGTAAAGCGTGTATTTAAAATCGAATATCAGTGCAGTGTATGTAATTAAAGCAGTTAATCTGTCAAAGTCTCGCAGATCCTCTTTAGGCTCAGCAGAGTGATTAGACGCGTTTCGGACTTTCATTCGTGACAGCGGCCTTTGTGAGGCTTTCAATCACAAAGCCTATTTTCTCCTCATTGAAAAGCCACAGCGGTGAAGTCATTGTGTTACCAGCAAGACGCAGCAGACAATAGATGTAGCATGCGAGGAATGTAGGAAGTGAAACTCTGAAGTGACAAACTCAGGTTGGACGAGGCAGCAACAGACAACAACCTTCCCTTATTTTTTGACAAAGTGATGGAGACTTAATGCTGAGAGCGGCCGGCTCGTGACTCGGCTGTCACGTGTTTCCAAACCAGAGATAATTTACAGAAGCAAAGTAGAGCAGAGAGCTACTTCTCATCGGTTCACTTTAATTTTCCTATCCTTGCCTGACCCTCTCCAAAACATCAGCAACAACACTGATTCATTAATACACTGCTTCCACAAAAAAAAGAAGTATTTCTGAACCAGGAACATTGATGTGAGAAGGTGGCATATACGTGTTGGCTGAAATAGCCGCTCATTAACTTGTTTGTCGACTGGAAACCAGAGTGGGTGTCATATTTGTACTTCCCTAAACAGCTTAACAGCAGGGTGAAACTCCCGAGTGCTTTTGTTGATGCAAGGTGCACAATGTCAACTGGCAAACACAAAGCAGATGGAGCTGAACCAAAACCTAACACCACGCTCACTTCCCCTCACGTGTATTTCCAGTGTTTTCCAGGTAATTTCAGGCATAGGTGGATAGATGAGGCTCAAGCTAAAAGAGGAACCATACAGAAGAAAGACAATTTTTTCTCACCAACTTTAAGTCCTGCTCGCTGGGCCGGGCTGTCTTCATGCACCTTACACACAAATGTGCACATATCCACAGACTTTTGGTCCTGTTGGTGGAGGCCGTAAGTCTGAAAGAAGTAGAACAATCTTTCTGAGCAAAAGAGAAACCACTTCCTTATTATTGATATATAAGAATGACCTTATGTAGTGTGTCTGGTGTCTGCTGTTCTGAAATAATGTGGTAAACACAACGCAACATGGAAAAACCACCAAGCGACATGCAGAGGACGGTAGGACGGAACAAAGGTTTTATCATCGGATGGCGGAGAAGTGATGCAAAGAAGTAAAAAGAGGATGTTTGTGTCCTCTTGTCTCATAAAACAAATCCAATAGTGAACTTGAGTAATCTCATTCACATGTGACATTAAAAATCAGCCTAAATTCACAGACAACTTGACAGTTGTTCACCTCAATGAATGCTGGAAAAGTATCTAGAGGAACTATTATATGAATGTTTTTTTGTATTAACTTCGTAAACTCTATTGCAGGTATGAAAAAATTAGGGCTGCACAATATATCGAAAATTTACCTTCATGGCAATACTAGCCTTTGCAATATACGTATCGCAACAACTGTCTAAACTGCAATAAGTCGTAGTACCTCTTTGCATATTTTAAGGAAGTATTGTGATGCTGTTG
>JBAMHW010000015.1:5459012-5471992 GCA_037177495.1 Rhadinocentrus ornatus | reverse complement strand
AAAATAAAGTCTCAGTCCTACACAAACACATTAGACACATGCATTAATCAGTTTATTTGTAGGTGAAAAAACCTGATGATTTGGCCTGAGGACCCATCAGCATACAGGCTTGATTCTTGTGTGTTATGTGAATCTGAAACAGAAATATTCAAAATGCAACAAATCAAATGATTTGGTGATAATAAGGTTTAGTCAAAATAAAACATTTTACTAGTACCACTGCAGAAGCTGCTTTTGTGTTTCTGTGTCTGTGCTGTATTTACCGTGCAGGGGGGCTGCATCCACGGCTCTCCATCTATCTGCATAGGTAATGCTTTCTTTGTCCTGTGACGCACAGTGGTGTTGACAGAACATTAGATGCATTAAAATCTTAGTATGTGATTACAATACTAAAAGGTAAATGTAAATGATTGTTTTTAGGTTAAGCATCAACTATTGTTTACCCTCAGTTAAAGTCAACTACAAGCCATTGTCATGTCTAAGAAGCCACATTTGTTATGTCTAAACATGTCTGTGTGACAGTTTCTCACCTAATGGTGATCTGTGAACTTTTTGCAAGCCGAACAGCACTCTTCAGGCCAGTGTATATCTGCCCCATCTCCATGGCTCCTTCGAGGCCGACCACTTCTAACCGACGGTCACTGAGATCTGACGAGAACACACAGACACACTAAAGCACCAGCATACAGAAAAAACTGAGACAAAGCAAGACAGCAAATGTAGCTATCCCTTAAAGTAACTAAACCTGTTTGTACACAAAGCACATTTTACACAGTGACTATCCTTTAAAACCAAGTGCAAATATCTTGATTCAGTGTTGACTTATTAATATTTCCAGGCTTGAGGGTGTAGTGAAACATTTACCAGCTTAACTTGAAAACCTTGCTCACTTCAAATCATAACCTTTATTAAACCTCTTCTAACAAATGTGTTGCCAGTATCTCTTGTGTAGTTGCCTCTTGTGTTTACAGCTTATGTTTTACTGCCATCAAGTGGTCAGAAACATCAGTAACTGCAGGTTTGTTTTTTTCAAACCAAACACTTCTTCACACCGGCCAACATTTAATCAGATGCATAGAAAGTTTCTTAGACCTGCGTTATTTGACTGAAGAGTTGCCTGGTGACATAATCAAGAGACAACAGCAGCATTAACATTCATCTAGAATCTGGCAGCTAAGTACTTCAATAATATTTCTAGTCTGAATATATATAGAACAACAGAACTGTCACTTAAGACTTGTTTGCACACACATGCATATTCATCTGAAGTTGTGCATAATAAAAACATTTTTTGTAAGTTCTCATCTGAGTACATGTTGATTTTGTCAGCAAGAACACAATTTTAAAAGTTACAACTTAAAAGAAAATTACAAATACAAAGGGTAGTTTATGACTACGCTTTTTTATTATGAGTTTATGAACTGATAGCTGTGAAATGACATCACATTATTAATGGAGTAGAACAGGGGATCCCAACCTTTTTCCCTCGGGGACCCCCTTCATGCATATATTTAAAAGCCATGGACCCCCTGCTTCATGCTGAAATCATGCTGGTTTAAGGCTTTAAAAAGTGAAATTCTCACCATAAATAATGATTTCTGGTTGAGTCCTGTCCTTTGATAAAGCCAAAGTTATATGAAAACATATAGCTTTACTTTATATCGTTAATATAGGGCCAATTTGTGGACATTAATCACAATGGCTCTAATGTTCAAAGCCTTAGGGACCCTCTGTGTTCTATCAGGGACCCCCTTGGGGAGTCACAGACCCCAGGTTGGGAACCACTGGAGTACAAGATAAATCAGTTCCACGAAATGTGCATGTAATCATAAATTATACTTTGCATTTATAAATATTTAAAGTTGTACCTTTTAAACTGTATTCTAACAGACAAAATACACAATAAACATTTTATGTGTGAATTAAATTTTTTTTAATTCATGCACAACTTTAGATGGGTATACAAGGATGTGTTGTTGTGCACACACGTCTTTGTTACCTGAAAAAATCCATGCTAATTAGTATAAGCTAGTAGGTATAAGGTGTGGTGTTGGTCAGGTAGTGTACAGTTGTTTTATCAGATCTTTACCTGAAAGCAGCTGCAGAAGGAAATCTGGATTTAGACTTTGCTAAAAACAATCAGCTAATGGGTTTTGTACAGCTGAGGGTTACCTTCATGTCACACACTAGTCACACCGGGTTTAACATCATCACACAGTAGAGCTGAGGTCATTGACAAAATACCTTGGGAAGTCACTTTCAAAATCTCAGGGTTGATAATCACATCAGGCTCCTCCTGACTTGTTAGTGCCTTAGTGTCCCCTTTTTTGGTCTCACCCCACAGGTTAGAGCCACCATGCATGCTGGGGATGTTAAGGACTGCAACCCCCTCCATAGACAGGCCACTGAGATCCAACGGAGTGCCACAGCACTGCAGTAAGACACAGACAGAGAGACAGAGCATCAGCATATTGTCTGTGGGATCTTTTTTTGTTGTTGTTGCTTGTTTTAAATACAAAATGCACACTTTCGGTTCTCCTGCTGCTTTGTTCTCACCTCAATTGTAAGACTTTCGTTCAGTTTCTTGCAGGAAGCAGAGATGGTTTCTGAAGTGGCAAATTCAAAATACCACAACTTGTTCTTCATTCTGCAGAGACAAAAAAAAGTAAGTCTTTTAGGTTAAACAGATATTTCATGTGCACAGAGCATTTTCTCCTCAAGGAGGAAGTCATGTGGCAACACTTGCTGCCTCACACACCTGCTGTCACCACCTGCATCTTTTTTATTTGGCTTTAAAAAGGCAAGTAATGACAAAAAGAAAAAATAAATAAATAGCTACACCTTTTTTTTTTTTTTGTATAAATGGCATGTTGCTGTCTGTTGATCTTAATGAGGTGCAACAAAAATACCTGCTGTTGAATTTCTGAGGATGTTTCTCCCTCATTGTGTGAAACCGGTGAGCAATGGAGGCATCCTATCAATGCAACACAATGCAGCAATGAGCGATGCAGCATAATCTCCTCCCTCCCAACTGAAAACAGAACACTTCCTCTTGTGTGTCATATTTCTAAGAAACTTACAACTCCAATAGAGAAGTAGTTGTTAATGATTTCATATGGTACAGGGTCACCCTCCTGATCCTCATCTGTGATAACTTGCACGCTCCAGCGGTCCATCAGCACTTGAGAACTCCCCTCAATGTCTTTAAGAATACGACTCAGATCTTCCCCATCATAACCTGTGAAAAACAGAGGCGAGAGGAAACCGATGTGACCGAGTCCCGTCATGTGCACAAACATTATGCAGAGCATTGTGGAGAAACACATGCTTTGCAGAAGTACATTTACTTAAGTGCTACCGTTTTGTTAGATTTATGAAGGATAACTCAAGTGACTTCTCACCCACCTCCTCCCCAACGCAGACATCGTGCAAGGTCATTTCCTGTGCCTAGAGGAAGCACAGCAACAGGTGGCCGTACCAGCAGATTGGCTTTGTCTGATTGTAAGAAAAGGAAAGGGGAAAGGAAAATAAAGAAACGCGTCAAAACAATTTCCACACGTGCCCTTTACGAAGCCTGACCTTACACGCTCACCTATTGCATCTAAAATCCAGCCAACAGTGCCGTCTCCACCACACACCAAGATTCTGTAATCCTGCAGATTTCTGAAGAAACTCAGTCTGAAATAAAGATGATGATGATAATTACAACAGCAAAGTATGCAATATAGATTATCAAGGATAACGTGGTCTGAAAAAACTCACCCTGGTCCAGGACCACCATTGGAAAGGTTGTATACCTGCCGTGGGTTCAGTAAATACTGAAATTTACGCAGGACTCTGGAGTACATGAAAACAAGCTTAAAAAAATGCGCTTATATTAGAAATCTGTTCTTTCATGAACAAATTCTTCCTCAGCTCACCTTTCTCCCTGCTTGCCACCACTTTTAGGGTTGACAAACACCAGAAGAGGATGGGTGTTTGGCACAGCGCTGATCTTTTGATATATAAATCAGTGCTATAGTTATTACACGTATAAAACACAAAATAATAGCATACATTCTAATTGCTTGTACATTTTGGCAGCTCTCATTCTGCATCACTGCCATAAAAGTTACCTGCAGCACTTGTCCATCAGGAGTAATATTGAGGTCGCTGTCTTCTGCTGACCCTGAGGAGCCATTTTTCACGTTGTTTGGTCTCTCCTTCAGGCACAAAAACAAGACCATAAAGTAAATGAATCAGAGAAAATCTATTAGCTTTCACTGCCTTTACCGAACAAGAAAAAAAAAAAAAAATCCATTATATGTATTCATGAAAATGGCATATAGGTATGAAGGTTTTCACAAACAGGAGACAGCCTTGGCTGACGTTATGTTCTGCATTGGTGTGACAGATGCTGTTTATACTGTACATGAGCTTGAGATGTGCCTGAGGATATTTATGTACCTTTACGACAGGATATATTGCCCATGGAGGCAGGATATGGTCATGGAGCAGCCCACAGGTACACTCTGTTGGCTCCTTGTCTGCACATTTGTCATGGCGCTGGTTAACACAAGGGGGCGATACATTACATAAACTCTTGAAACAGTCATGACAGAGAGAATCCAGCTCTATGTTTTAAAAGATTCGCTTTATGAGACAGAAAAACAACAACACCAAATATTGTTATTGCTCAGATTTACACTGATCATCCATAACATTATGATTATTCGCCTAAAATGGAGTTGCTCCTTCTTTTCCCACCAAATCAGCTTTCAAACATCACAGCATGGGCTCAGCTGGACCTCTGAAGGAATCCAGTGGTATGTGGCACCAAGCTGCAAGTCCTTTAAGTCTTTAGAGTTGAAGTGACACATCCATGGATCAAATATGTTTGTCCAACACATTGAGATCTGGACAACTCAGAGGCCAATTAGGCCTCATACTCAGGGTGTATTATCCTGCTAAAAAAAATGCCATTAGGAGATATATTTTTCCACAAGGAGATAGACTTTGACAGAAAGAATGTTTAGTTGGGTGGCATGTGTAAAAGTAAAGCATAAATGACAAGACCCAAACATTTCTTGCAGAACTTTGTTTAAAATGTGACACTGCCCCTGCCACCTTTCCTCATTCCCATGATGCATTGTGATGACAAGCCTTCTTTTTAGCAAGTCACCTCATCATCTGCTCTGTGGTCCAGATCTGATGCCAATGTGCCCATTGTAGATGTTTGTTGTACAGTTTACAGCTGTGCAGCTTCAGATTACAATGCACTTCTGTTCTGGCATCCTCTACAACTACTATGCTAAATGAGCTTTAACTCCCCCCAAGCCCATTTGCTCTCAGTGGTCATGATGGTGTACTTAAAAATGCACCACTCCTATTATTTATGAGAATATTCAAGATGTGTGTCATAAAGTCATGCTGTGAAGTTAATGCAGAAACACATCTGTGTAATGATGGACATTCATTTGGCTTGGAACATTTCTTCTAAAAGCAGCAGCCACAAGCAGATGAGTGGCTGTGATCTTCTGTGGTTTAGGCTGTCATGGCCTCATACACGCAAACTATTTATCTGCTTATAGCATTGCACCACACAATCTTTGAGTCCAGTCAAAGGGTTTGTCAACTTGCAAGAGGAGTCAGTAATTAAATTATACAAAGAGGTTATTTTTAAATGAAAAAATAAAAGTGGCGCACTTCTAAAAATGAGATCCTTCCTCACCATCGTGTGGCACCAGACACAGTGTTTGCCTGTTAAGCCTTGGAAGCTCTTGATCTTCTTTTGGCATCTATCACACTTTCTCGAATCACAGTTCCCACTCACCCAGTCGTGCGCTGGAACCTGTGAAGTGGGAAGCACGTCCACAAGTAAAATGATTAAGATAAAGGATCAAACCAGATTTAGACTACATGTGTTACTGTAAAGGCTGTCGTGGAGACACCTACATACCCCTGTTTCTTTCTTTGACTTTACGTATGTCCTGGTGCAAGGAGCTGGGTTCCTGTTAGCACAGCGTCCATGTACTGTGTATTTGCAACCTGCACATAAATCAGTTGTCATATAATTCTTAGATAAAAAAATCACACTGTCAAAACCAAAGCTTACAGATGAGTGAACATAAAAGTAAAATGGATCGTGCAGTTCTGAGAGTCATTGGAGTGTCGCCCCCCCCCCTGGTAAGCTTGGGTACTCACAGGTGCAGCACAAGCCTTGCTTCCTCAAACCCAGCAGCAAACTCTGACATACATTGCAGTACACAGGCTTGTTAAAATGCTTCATCCTCCAAAGGTGTTGCCCGTCTGTTTGGGTCATCTGATGGTTCAAAAAGCCATCATTGATAACATGTAAAAGAGGAAAGAATGAAATGGACTATTAGCTCTGTCATTGTTCAAATACATGTTTCTTTTGTTTGTTTTGTTTAATGCTAGAAGCTTTTTTTCTTCTCTAGCTGAGTTTTAAATCCACATTACAATTGTTTTGTGGTCAAGGTTTGCTTCTCAGTCATTTATTGCACCTATTTATGACAAACCACGCCTTAATGAGACTGCCCAGTATGCAGTGAACATCACTGTATACTGCTCAACATTATGCATATTCAAATCAACTTTGGTTGGTGATAATCCTTATCATCACAAGATTAAAATGTTGCTTTTAATCTGTTTAGAGTAACCAGTTCTCTAACCCAGATTACACACTGAAATGCTTTTTTATGACATGATTTATCAGCCGATCAGTTGCTGCATGAGCCATAGTGGGCAGCAAACTCCAACTGTGAGGGGGCTGAATTCATGCACCCCAGGCTTCAAATGTCCATTGGTGGCTAGAAATAGCCTGTCGGGAAGTCCCTTGCATTGTTGTATAGAGGCACAATCCAGAGAATATTCTGTCTCTGCCTTTAGTGTGGGGTTTAATCATCACAGTGAGCCATAAAACTGACTGGGCAACACATTAAAAATCACTCATAATACAACTGTGGTCTGTCCTTAGTTTAATTTTTTATTAATGCAACCTACATTAAAATTATTCATTTCTTTAGTCCAATATATCGCATTAGCACTAAATATTGATATTTTATGCAAGCACTTAGATGCTGCAGAGTAAGTGGAAAAACACTACAGTATTATGATGGTGCAGAGCTTGCATGAGGGGGGATGACATTACCACACCCTGTAAGACTGAGTCGGCACAAAGGCACTCAGAGACAGGGAGGAGGAGAAAGCAAAGGACAGAGGAGTGGCAGGGTTTCAAAAGAGCAGTTATTACTTGATGAAACACCTGCTGTAAAAATGAAACATGCTCTCAAAATCTGATGAAAAAAAGAGTACCTTCAAACCCAGCAAGACAAGCAAGGGAACGTTGTTCATGCCTCCTTCTACCCACTCCTCCAGAGACACAGTTCCACTGCTGTCAGCGTCAATTGCTGTCATCATGTCCTTCAGAACCTGATGAAATCTGCTGTTATTATCTAATCAACATGTGCATGTCTATCACTTTTACAGCATAAAGGGTTTATGATTTCCGACAGTAGTTATGCACAGTTTCCACATGCAGGACAGTTTAAAGGT
This sequence comes from Rhadinocentrus ornatus, assembly GCA_037177495.1. Taxonomy (NCBI): domain Eukaryota; kingdom Metazoa; phylum Chordata; class Actinopteri; order Atheriniformes; family Melanotaeniidae; genus Rhadinocentrus; species Rhadinocentrus ornatus. Next base: position 5,464,438 of record JBAMHW010000015.1, on the reverse strand, counting down.
TTGTGAATAACCCTTGCCATATAATGAGCTTAACAGGGTAATGGATTTATTGTGCAAACAAATAAATATTTTAGTAGATATGTTGACTTGATTGCCATGGCTAAAAAAAAATATGTTTATGCTTATTAGAAGTTTATGTTTCAGAGCAGGCCACCCTGGGACTTACCGGCTTGAGCTCTGACACATCCCAGTCAAGATATTCGGCAGCATGCATCATCTGGGCAATAATCCGATCAACTTCCTGTTTAAAAAAGGTCACAACAGACATTTTTTTTGTAATTTGTCTGGTAGCATGAAATGATATGTGATAGTAAAACAATAAAACTTTCTCAACAACTTACAGAGCTGTCAAGGACTCCGTTGCCATCTCTGTCATAAAGCCTGAAAGCAACTAAAAAGAGAAAGGAAATGAACTTGAGCTACTAAGCTGTCAGTCCTTTAATTCTGGGACCCAAAAAAAGAGAAAGAAAATAAAGACTCACATTCTAGTTTGTCTCTGGGCTGGCCATCCTCTAGCAGAGAGAAGTAACATGAAACATCCTTGAGGAAAACCTCCTCTACAGAACAGATGGAGAAAAGAGAGAGGGCTGTGAATACTCTGGTTACCATAACTGCACAAACAGTGCTGAATGGGCATGTGATAAATGAATGTATGCCAGAAAGGCCGTGGCGTAAATTGATAAGGGACTGCTGTAAAGTGCAGGCAGTGAACTGTGTAAATAAATGCTCCATATATAATCTCACTGGTGCTGTCTTCCTGGGTGGGTTCAGAGTTTTGGAAGGAGCGGAAGAGTCTCTGGCAGAGATCCACAGGGAAGTCCTCCACTTCTAAATAAGTCTTCAGGAACAGACGAAAACCTTCTTCATTGACGCACTAGAGGGGAAAAAATGAATGGTAGAGGAATATTTAGTTTTTTTGCATTTGAGTGAAATGTAAAATAAGAAGGTTAAACTACATGTATGCAGTTTACTAGTTAACTTCCTCATCTGAAGATAAAAGAAGACAAGCCAATTACTGCATTCATGCTATAATGTGTCGCTTTTCTCTTAGGAAAAAAGACACTAAGCTGAAGTATTAGGTGTGTATGTTTACCCAGAGTTGAAAACGCTTTTAAAAGCCTAAGATACAATAATCCTTTATTCATATGTAAACATGTGTCTAAAATAAAACTGGGGTGATTGGAGGGCTTTCAAGAGACTGTGACATAAGACAAAAACTAGCTCCTGAATCAAGTTTCCAGTCCATCTGTCAAGCCAAACAGATGGACTGGAAACACATGATAATATGCTGCAGGGCTAACAAGCGGTATTCCCTCGATAATGGTGAGCCACAAACCCATTTCATGTTGATATTATTCCATTTTCCCTGGCTTATACTCTGCAGAGATGCCCTAGTAATACTTAAAAGTTGCATCAAGGCAGCGAGATCACAAAAAGAAAAGAAAGAAAAAGCAATTGAGAGTGAGAGACCAAAGGAATGGCCTCACTATCCAGAACACCCTGGCTTTGTGCAGAGCAACAAATAATTTCACTGCTGTTCATTTCAACATACATCTGCTGATCCTTTATGGGTTTTTTTATGTTCTTTTTCTGGTATATCTAAAAGGTAGCCAAATAAGCCATTAGAAATAACATAATTTGCCTCCTGCACAAATAAGTTGGCAGCATCAACCACTGGTGTACAGTATTGGAAAAACCTTTTTTTTATCACAATTGTGCTTACACTGCATGAGCACGGCCAGCTCACTGAGCGAGACCGTGCTGCGTGGGCAAATCTAAGGAGGTAATTTACATTTACAGCCTCGGACAAATGCAACAGCTTAGTCAAAATGATCAATAGGTTAGAATCTAATTAAGCAGCACAGGAAAATGAATAACTACCCAACATACATAAATCATGGTCTCATTTCACACTAAACAGCTGCACTGAGAGCTATTATTTTACTCAGTTATGTGAGTCAGTACTGAAAGGGGGTGGATTTGACTGCGTACAGCAGGAAACACCATCCCCTCACCTCTCCATGTCGATGCTGGGCCAGTCTCCCATCTGCATCAAATTCCTTTAGCACATCTTTCACTTTCAGGCTGCAGTCTGGAACAAGAAAAAACACAGGTCACACAGGTGTACACATATATTAAGTTAAAGTTAAAGTTAGTCGTTCATTAATGTTTAATTATTTCCATAAGCATTTTCTGTTCATTGGAAGTGTTATTTGAATGTTTAATTAAGACACATTAGTCTATAATCAAACAAAATGTGTATGCTTAACTTGTTAAAAAAAAAGAAAAAGAAAAAAAGATGTGGTAGACTGCTGCTGCCTCCTCTAGATATGAGAAATCATGAGCGAGTGTAAATGAGGGTGTGTGGGTGGAAGTGTGTGTGGGGAGGGATGTTAAGCGCTGCAAAAGCTGCCCGCCCGCCCGCCTGTCTGTACTCACATTCAATGTACTGCTGTAGCTGGATAAAGTCGACAGGGCTCAGTTCCTTCACCTCTGGGTTTGTGGGGGTGGACATGGTGCCTGCTTGTGCACTAACCGTCTGCCTGTGTACATATAGGCGAGAGGAAAAGAGAAGGTGGATGCACAGTAGCCTGCTTCTTTGTAAAAACATAAAAGCATGGCTGCAAGCAAAAGATAGCATCATCCATCTTGCACTGTGAAAATCCATAATTGTAGACAGAGAATCAACAAGCAAACTTTGTGTGAGGCTGAACCAAAACTGAGAAGAGGCCTGAGCACATGAAAAGCTCTTTCATGATTAATCATTTCTTTTCAACAATTGTGATGCAACTTCACTTGAAAAAAATGAAGAATATTGTAGAGTTGCATCAATAAACTTTGCAAAGTTTCGCATCATCTTCCATGTGACTAGCCAGCTGAAACTGGGTCTGGCAGAATTTATATCAGGCACCCATGACACTTCGACTCTAGGGATTCCCTGCACCAAAAATCTGTTTCCACATACTTACTGGCCCATATTAGCTTTAATAAATACCACATCTAGCAAGCGAATAGTCTAGTTAGTGCCAAAGAGAGGCACTACATTTTGGTTTGAGGGTATAGAAATTAAAATCTTATGTAAAGGTTACAAAAAAACACGCTGGTTTGTCAAGGGGCATCCCCTTGCGTGAAAAAGGAAGGGACTTGAATGTCAAACAAGACTGAAAATAAACAAGATTTTTAAACCTTTCACAGAGAGAGAGAGATAGCTCCTAAGTGCAATAAAAACTGACCTCACACATTGTTTTGAAGGCGGAAGCATGAAGCCTGAAAGAACGTTTAGATGGTTTGCTATGAATGCTTTCATCAGCATAAAGCAGTGCTGTTAAAGCATAATGGAAGGAGATTTTTATCATGACAGGAAAACAAGCAGTCGTCAAATATACCACTCATTAATCATTGAGGGAAGGAGAAAAGAGTTAATGGACAGGTGAAAACTGCCATCCTGACATCCTGTTTAACGCCACTGCCAAGATGTATGTCTGTAAAAACAGTTTAACAAGAAGTATACAAACTGATCATTAATAAATTGATGGCATATTTAATAGGGTAAATCAATGATATGCAATTATGTTAGTGAGGAAATATACATTAGAAGGTAAAATCTGCTTCTCTGATTGACTGATACACTCCTCTTCTGGTAAAACACATAGAGGGTTATATGAGTTTTAAATCTGCACATTGCAACTATTTAGGAAGAAAATCTCCCATGCTTATAATGCAGTAGTAACCATTATGACCATTTCAGAGCCCTGGTATGACTTACAGCTTACAGTGGCTCAATACAGATGTAGATGCTGCTGTTTGACTGTTATCCTGTTACCAACACATCATTAGCTAAATGCTCTTCATATTAGCAATTTGTCTGATTTACTTACGGAAAAAAAGAATATTTTGTATTGTATGCTAAAGAATATCGTGTATAGTAATTTAACAAAATGCATGTACAAATTAAATTTCTATTATAAGAAAATACAGTGCATCATTTTTAAATCAATCTGCACCCCATCTGCATTAAAAGGGTCCTAGAAAACAGTAAATACAGTTTTTATATTACCATTTTATGCATAAAAGTAAATAAAATAGATATTGTCTATCATCTTGGATGATCCAGAAATAACCATTCATTATTGCTAATGGTTAAAATATTTTTGATAGATTTTTTATAAAAGTAAAACTTGCAAACATCAAAAATAAGTTGTTTGATTGTGATTATCTCATTGAGTTGGCTAATCTCACATTCAACATTGTGACTGTTACAGAAAGAATTACAAGATGAATGAATGATGTTTACTAAAACTGCAAAAGCAAGAGATGCCTGCTGTTGATCTAATGTGTTAGATTTCAAATACATTATTTTCATCCTTTACAAAATGAGTGTATGATGGGTTTGAGTCCAGGCTGATGAAAAGGCCTTTGCTATAAAGGTGTTGTTCCCATGTTTTATCACACATTCAAGTACATCTGGTCCAGGGATCAGTCGCAGCTGCCTGCGCTGAACAGACAATCAGAGTACTCAGGGGACAAAGAATGTACTGAGAAATTAAATGAAATAATCTGAAATAACATCCGACTCCCTACATGTCATTTGGATCCATTTGCTCTCTTTGGGCTCTGAAAGGTTCACACTGTCCTCACTTAATTCCCTCAAAAGGTCAGCAGCGTTGCCTAGCATTCCTGCTTATGCGGCCAATCTGGTGGGCCAGGCCTGTATTGACAGCAAAGTGACACATGAAGGAATCATGAAAAGCCACCTGCTCATGATCACAAGACCACAGCCTCAAAACTGTTTATCCCAGAAATATTCTCCTGACTCCGTCTTCAAACAATGTCTCAGAAAAAAACTAAAAATAGGCCTCTAAGTTTATTTGCACTCGTCTTTTTTTAGAAACTTTTGGGTGTTATTCTTTCTTTCCCACTTCTTTTATGCTCTCCAGAGAAGTGCGCATCAAGAACACTATCATGTCTATTTTTTCTTCCAACCAACTGAGCATCATCACTATAGTCTGGTTCTACATAATCTTGAGCTATCTGAGTAATCCGATTCCTCACTTCCTGATTAGATAATGATTTGCATGCACAATGCAGAGAGAGAGAACATGGAGCACAGGAAGAAGAATTATAGATTTAGAGGAGAAATGAATAGTGCAATACTGTAAATTGTGCCCTCACAAACATGAGGCCGACTACTGAAAAACAACGGCATCAAATGAATGAGTCTACCAAAGCAAGCATTAATATTTCAAAAAGTTTTACAAAGGCTTGAGGACTACACACCTGCATCTGGGTCCAACTGGACTCACAGCAGCCTGACTACTACTTAAATATGATGTCGCACCCTGTTTGAAATCTTGCTTGTGTTGTTCTTACTCTCAGATGTAAGTCGCTTTGGATAAAAGCGTCTGCCAAATGACTGTAGAATAGAA
>JBAMHW010000015.1:5425631-5458912 GCA_037177495.1 Rhadinocentrus ornatus | reverse complement strand
TAGAATAGAATAGAATAGAATAGAATAGAATAGAATAGAATAGAATAGAATAGAATAGAATAGAATAGAATAGAACACACAGTCAGTGGGACAGCTCAGTTCTTGGTAAAGTTACACTGTTTGACTTAAGCGAAATGGCAAAAGTTTTATGAGGGGACTGTTTATGTTCATTTATAGTAACATTTATGTGGAAAAGTCGCTGTTGTGTAGACATAAGAAGGATTTAAATGCTACCTAACAGGAGCCCAATGCACTGATTTACTTTGGTTCTTTCTGCTGAAAGATGAGATGCAGTTTGAAATGTTCTGCACAACCAGTTCAGAAAAAAAGTGCATGGTTTATTTTCTGAACAGAAATAAAATGGTAAGCATCAACTTATGAACTTATGAAAGAAACAGCTGACACTTCTATGTCTGATTACTTAACTCAAAACCATGGAAGCAATTTGCTTTATAAAAAAGTCATGCAGACATATAATCTGCACGTCTTGAATAAAATTGTGAGCAATAATGAGACTGTTCTCTTTATAAATATCACTTCGGGGTATGGTTGGGGATGACCTTTTTTCCATGAGGGCTGATGTTTGTGCAGGTTGTTATAACGCCCACGCCTTGTGTCAAGGAAATCTGCTGTTTTGCAACACTTGCAACACACATGTCACTGACTTTGTCATGCTGTGGTTGGAAAAGACCGTGCTTGCTCTTTGGAGAAAGTGAAGTCAAGAATTTGTTTTTCTCTTGAAAATCTACAACAATTGTCTTCATTGAAGTGTATGCAGATTGCATCAGATTAGTAGAGGGGAAGGACCAACATGCTTGGTTGCTATGGAAAGAATTTCCCTCCATCGGCTGCTCTCTGACAAAGCACTGCAACGGGTGACTAACAGATAGGAGGATCCACAGGCAGAAAGGAAGGTAGCCAGCACAAGACGGGGGAGCCCAGTCATTAGCTTTAAGTATTTCCCCTTCAGCTCCCTCTCCTCCCAAGCCACAGGCCGTCAGAACCAGAGGAAGTGCTTTAAACTCTATTCTTCATGATGAATCCTGTGACCCACTGCTTGAATGAGGGAATACTCCCTTACTATAAATGGACTGTTTGTTCAAGAGGTCACTTTGCAGGCTAAGCCAGAAGTCTCAAACTACAGAGAAAAGAAGAAAAGGCACTTTTTTGTGCACTGATGTTTTCCTGGAGTTCCAGGGATCCACGACTTCCCCTGTTTTTCACATAATCAACCACTTTACTTCGTAGAAACATCACAAAATAGAATGTTAACCCTATTTATATAACTGATTTGGTTTATTAAATTATATTAAACACTGTCCTGGATAAGTGGATTTTAAATTAAAGATGGAGCTAGAATATCTCATGAATATGTCAGTTGTGTAATAATCTAAAGCACAGCAGAAATATGTTATAACTACAGTTCACAAAAGATTGTGCTCTACTGACTTATCTAGAACTGTGTGGTGACATCTGAGGAACTGGGAGGTTGGCAAAGCACATACTCCAATTTGGAGAAACAGTGGATAAAATGAACATGATAAATACAGATTGTATATTAGACCAAAAATGAAAAGAAAAAAAAAAGCCATTGACTACTGTGTGAATCATAGATTTCTTGTAAAATGTTGCCGATGCTTTACTTGCCTCCAAGCTTCAAAGTGAGGACTGCCTATCATTCTGAGTTTAGACTTGAATGTGACTTATATAATAGAATTTTCTTGTGGAGGCAGCCTTGTAGAATAGCATGCTGTGTTCAGACACAGAGGAGTGGAAAAAAAACTAAAACCTGACCAGACTTGACGGAGAGCATGCTGCTGTACAACCACACAGCTTTTTTATTTGTCTGTTTATACGTAAGGGAGTTTCGTCTAGCTTGTCCACAGAGCTTCATCCTAAAATTAAACAACAGTTATTTCATCTGAAAGGCAATTATGTCATTTTTCCACAATCATTTGACCACCCCAATGACCCAAAGACCTTAATCAGAAAATGTGCTATTTTGGATTATTAATTAAAACATCAAAAAGTGAGACTGACTGCCATAATATTGTAATAAAATATTGGCTTATGACACTGTGTGAATGCCAAAAACATAGCTGGTTGTAAACACATAATTTGGGCTGAGATAATAAAGGTAATTAAGTGATGGTAAAATAGATGATAGAGCCACTGTATCCAGAAATGCAATATAGCCTGTAAACAAAAGGCTTTAATGTCACACCACTTTCACCATACCAAACATTTACAAACTATGGGGGAAAACATGCTGAATTGTAGTTGATTTAAAAAATCTAAGCTCTGGTGTTAACATTAATAACTACATAATGCACCTGACTACAATACTCTGTGCCTAAAAATTGCTCTTGCAGCTACAAGATATGAATATCATTCAGCATTTCCTGCTAACAAAACTAACATCTAAAAAATGTCACAATGAAAAAAATCTAGGTGTTTTTTAAACACTCAAACAAAATAATAATAAAAAAAAGAAAAGCGTGGGAAACAAAAAGCAGATTACTTATTGTGCCTATCCTGTTTTTCCAGTTGCCATAAGTGACATTAACCATTTACTGTCCAAAGATGGTGAAAAGTGGAGATTTTGAGTAACAATGACTTCACAGATGTGAAAGTGCCCACAACCACCCACCACCCTCTACGTCACACCAAGAAAGATTCATTTTATTTTTCATTTTTGCAGTCCCAAAACTAACTAAAACCCTTTTAGATAGTTTAATGTGTATTTTGGCTGAGGTTTGCCTGTAAAAAAGCACCTTATCCTGCAACACATAATCACAGACGGGGTCGTTCAGATAAGCTCTGATCACAAGAAAGTAATAATCTGTTTCTTCCATGTACTAGTGGCACATTAACTCGTAAATTGTAAAGATACGTGTAAAAATGTAACTTGATGTTGAAGCCTTTACACCAAAATGATACTCTCTTCAGACATGACCATTCAAATACTTTAGATGCTCAACAGAGGGGTTCCCCAAAGGTAACCCAAGTAGCCTACACTATAAAGGGAACTGAAATGATGCACGTTTGTGTTAACTTAATAAGGCATAGCGCTGCGCATTCAGATACAGGAGGCGCACTCTGCTGTTGTTCTGCTCAGCGAATTATTCTGGTGTTAACTAATGACTGTGTGCAGAACTCGTGGATTTTATAACCAATTCTTCACAATAAGGCACGTTTAACCAGCTAAAACTACAGCTCTGTATTAAACTGACGTTCATCTGCAGCTAGAACAGGCTTTGGCTGTAACGAAACTTCAATCAATGCGAGTACGGACATGTACTGTTTAGAAGTCGCTTACCTTTCCTCCGAAACGCTGTTATTTTGTTTGTTTAAGATCGTCGTGGTACAGCCCTTACGATCCTGCTTTCAGGTGGAAAGCAAAGCGGCCCTTAACTTCAAATGGAGGCAGCCGAGTGGAAAACGTGAACTAGTGCAGGACAGAGTTAGTGAGCGACTGAGGATCCCTCCTGTCAAAGCACAAGCACCGCCTCAGCTGCTCTCTGCGCCCTCATCTGTTACAACACAGCTCTGTGCGTCTATCTGTCAAGCAATGCTCGTTAAAATAACACAGGGGCAGCCTTTTACAGTCCAATTATCCCTTTAAAATCAATGCAATGTGCATTGTAATGCATTAAGACACACTAACAGCTCAAGTGAAAGCGCTGGTAATAGTTTATAGAGACTTTAAGTGTAGTTCAATAAAGTAAAATAGTTAGAAATGCCATTCAATAAAAGACCTTCCAGTTAACCTACTTATGAAAGTCTATATTAAGCCGGGAAGACTTTAAAATAATAGTATTATACCATTTAAATATGTGCATTATAAAAAGTAGTAACATTCTGTAGCTAACATTTCCTGTATAGGATTATAACTTGATAATTCACATAATGGAATATTTCTCTTTGGCTACATTTTCAAATGTAGAGAGCTGTTATTATTATTATTAAAAGTATTTGAATAAATATGTAGTAAAAATTAAATGAAGAAATTGTTATAAGAATTAGCCAATCAGTAACGAGTATTCACTTATTATAAATACAAAAAGAAGACGAAGTAGACTTTTTTTTTATAAACCAGCTAAATGTATTTGATTGGTGTGGATAACATACATTAACGTTTTACAAAACGTAAATCGTTATTACTATATAATAATGGTAATAATGGTTTAAGCCACCCAACAGCAGCCTAGGTAAAATGAGCTTTTTTGTGTATTAACGGTTAAATTCAGCATAGGACAATATCCACCTGCTATAATGACCAGAGAAATAACGGACCGATTTTTTTTTTTTTTAAACTTGAAGTCTGCATTTAGTGTTGTAACAAAATCATTAAAAGACGTCATAAATGTGTGTTTTTACGTGTGATGTCACAGTGTTGTAATGTGAAAGGTGTCCACTAGGGGGCAGAATACAAGAATCAGATTTTATACAACAGGGTTTTGAGCAACGTTTTTACCATATGGTGGTGCAAAAGGTTTAAGAAACTACATCAAATATGACTTTAAAACGGTTAATCATATACACAAATGTTTTTATATTTTTAACACTTGAAAACACATTTTGACAATTGAATGTGAAAACATCCCAAGTTTTTTCTTTTAAAGGTCATTAAATGTTGTAATATGTGTGTATATGCAAAACCTTTCAATTTTTTTAATGGTTTCCACAGCTGACTGTACATTTAAATAAGGGTGCTAAGGGTGATGACATGCTCAGCAGTATTTGGTAGAGCTTCACACTATGTAGCAGCCAACCACATCACACACAATAACATAGCTATGGTTTTTAGTAAAGCACATGATTTCACATTCCACTGATCACAATGGTGAGGGATTATGTTCCACAACGAGGACTAAGCTGGCTGGAGAGGATAACAAACAGGGGAAACATGTAGGTGTCTGGGTTAGACAGTGAAAAGGACTGTGAGTCAGGTCAGGGCTCTTTCTGTCTGAGTTCCGCGGTTAAACGTTCCTCTTTGGTTTCATAATGTGAATCAGGGCCATTAAACACTCAATATCTCCTCTTCAACGCCTTCTCGGTCTGTGTAGTCCAATCTTTACATGATGTATTCCTCTGATAGAGCCCTTTGAAATGAACACCTCACAGCTCTCCGATGACCTGCTGTGGCTAAAATAGGGAATTACATTTTTCCCAATTACCACTTCTAGACGTAAAATCAAGTTAACAAAAACTACTAAATTAGAATGACATTTTATTACTGTTTGTCTGTTCAACACAGTACATAACATACAAAACAAAAACATTAATTTTACAAGAAAAATAGCAAAGGGCACAATTCACTTTTGTGGTCTTCTATATCATCAGCTGAAGTTTTTTCTTTTACTACGAGTGACTGATGATAAATTTTTCCTTCGAAAAAGTGTTGAATGACAAATATTTGTACAATCTCCATGCTGTTTGGTAATAGTCCCCTTCCATACAATGAAGAACAAATTCAATGTCTACATTTCTATCAGAACATGACGCATGGATCACCTAAAATATTAAGTAAACTATTTTGATTTGTCAAATTGAAGTCATACTGAGTGAAATCCCAAATGTTAAACCTCCACGTTAACACTCAACTGGACCCACCATATAGAACATATACAACCGAAGCAACAACGAAAACACATGAACTTTTCTTCCTGCAATGAACTTTAAAAGTGCCCAAAAGGCAAATGTCCACAAATCGATACGTTTCGAGCATTAAAAAAAAGAAAAGAAAAAAAGGCAACACAATAAATAAAGCAAATGGCACAGAAGGTTTAAACAATCTAAACTGAGAAGCACAATTTCTTGTGAAATATTCACTGGAAAGTAAATACTAAAGCGAGCACGCAAAAAAATAAAATGTTCAGAATCAACATCCCTCCAGACTGTAACAAAGGCTCACTAAACAGAACTGAATTAAAATAGTCACAATCTAATTACAGTGATGAGTATAACATTTATAATTCAATATAGTATTTGTATTTACAAGCATTTATACAACCAGGGGCATTAAATGGGGGTTCAAGCTTATTATATTAGGAGCAGAACAATCAGATCATATAATGCACTAAATATAAACCTTGTAAACATGACATCTCAACTTTTATCTTAGATATCAGTCAGATTATGTTTATATTTGCCAGGTTCATGAAGTATTTGTCCTTACTTTAAGGCATAGGTATCAAGCTTAGGAGTAAGCCTAAGGTTTCATTTTAAATAAGCCAGATTTTTTTCATGTTTTGCTTTAAAAAGAGAAAAAACATCTTTCACTTCACAGAGTGAAAAGAGCAAAACGTCCCCATTTGTCTCTGGATCAGCACAGCTAACTGTACAGTTATAAGATTTCTTCCACGCCGTGCGCAAAGATCATAACCAGGCCGGGCTCCAGGATCATATCCTCCCCCATATGCTGATTTTCACAGGCCATCACCACCACTGCCTGCTTGCCAGGAATACGCTTGGCAACGTAGTTCTCATAGTAGCGCCTGTTCAACTGTCGTGTCTCGAGAGTGGCCAGTCCCTGTGGCCAGTTACGTTCGTGGGCGTTCTCGATCAGGTCGTTCACAATTGACAGGGGACAGCCACTGTCGATGAGGGAGCGTTTGATGACTGCCTGGAGCACAGCATCAGGGGTGGAGATCATACCACCCCAGCGAGTCACTCTGGCTGGCTGCATGGAGTTCACCCATCTGCAATTGCAATAAATTGTAAAAACCACAAGAAAATTTAGAGTGGATTTGATTTTAGGTTACCAATTTGCAGAGAAAAGAAACTTGGCTTACTCCAAGATTTCATTGTACTCGATGCTCTCCTCAAGGTTTTGAAGGTTAGGATTTGCACTTCGGATTGCTCTCATGTAGGCTTTTAGCAGCTGAATGTCTCGTTTCTGAACATGAAGAGTCATATAGGTCAGTAAGAAACAATTAAAATCCCTTAAAAAAATTACCTTAGTAGTCTAGTAATATAAGCAACAAAAAAAAAAGGTTTGTACTTTTTTAATACAATTATTAAAAACATTTTACATTATGCGGAATGCTGCAAACATGTTTGCATCCACAGAAAGGTTTAAAATAACACCCAAAATACAAAAGCTGGCAAGAAAAAGGACAAAATAATTTGTGCCCACATTTTAAGTCCTTCCAAAATTTTTTTAGAAACTAAATTAAAGTGCATTAAACCCGTTCAAAGACTCTTGTTAACATAATTGTTTAATAATTAAATAATAGTGTTTTATAATTATTCCAGCTTACTTGTTCCCCCAATTGATGCTTATGCTCTGCAACGGTTTTCTCCAGCTCTGAAATCTTAGTTTGTTGCTGCTGGACGACACTCCGCAAGTGTTTGATGCACTTATGATTGGGAAGCTCGTCTTTTGGCATTTCAAGCCTGTGAGAATAAAACATAATATGGGCATATGATATATGTTTTTGGAAACATAGATAATATATAACAGAAATATTTTAGGCAGACTTATTTTTTTCTTAAAATGTGTGCTTTTTTAAATGTTTTTTTAAATACAGAGTTCACTTGCTGCTTAATGCATGCCACTCACCCACATCCCTCCTCACAGTTAACAGGCCTTTTGGGGTTGTGCTCACAGTCTTTGAGGTGTGACTGAAGCTGGTCCAACCTTAGTGTAGCTATGCAGCCAAAGCTTGCATTATCGCAGCTGATCAGAAGTTTGGACAGCATGTTGCGCATGATGCGGGGGACAGGCCTGAGGTGGGCTAGTGTCACTACAGTGCGGTCAACAGGACAGATCTGTTGCTGGGCAAACCACTGTGTTATACAGGCATTACAGAAGGCATGTTCACAGTGTGGAGCCTGAAATAAAAACAAACGACTCAAGAAATCATTAAAATGTTTCACACAACATATTAAGCCCTGAAAAGCTAAACCAATACCAATAATAGTTTATATGTATAACAATTTAAAAAGTGCAGACAATACTTGGGGGGGGGGACTTGCCTGCACCGGTTCCTCTAGCACTCCACTACATATCGGACACAGCAGGTCTTCATCCACCTCACCCTGGAACCTTGTTACGTCGTACCCCATGGTACACTACCCACAACCTCCTGAGCAACACACAAATTGATCTTTTCAGACAAATTTACTGCAAAAAGAAATGACTGTATATATGGTGTCCCCCAAAGGACACAGTGGGTTCCTGAGGCTTTGAACATTAGAGTTATTGTGAATAATGTCCACAAATTGTCCCCATTTAAAGGCTATATGTAAGAATAAAAACCAGCATGGTTTTTAGCAAAGGGTGGAGCAGGGGGTCCATGGCATTTTAGTATATGCATGAAGGGGGTCCCTGAGGAAAAAAGGTTGGGAACCACTGTTTAAAGCCAAACATAAAGTCAGAGTCACTAGTAAATATCTTTAGTGATTAGATGAAGTGGAACTGATGACACAAGATTTACTGACTGTTTTCATCCAACAACTTTTTCAGGGTTATCTTAGTTTCAAATCAATTGTAATTTCCCTCTGAGATCAAGTATTTTTCATTTCATGCCTATCTTACAGCAAAAATTCAGATATCAGCTTTGGACAGTCTCTGTGCCCATTTTTCTTTGATTAGCGAGCAGGCCAGCCCCTGGCAGGATGTTGAAGGAGAATGGAGTAGATGAGAGGGAATTTGTGCTGCAGTGAGAGCAAATCTGAGATTTTTTATGCCCACATATGTGCAGAGATGCAGCTCCATCACAACTAAATGAGCATGCCAGTTTCTAAATAAGAAAACTGTCGTGTTTATGAACAACTTAAAAATTGACGCCGTTGATCAGAAGTTCTGATTTTCTGACATTATCCCTAGCATGTCCAACTGCTCCATGATAACTACAAAGTTTAATGAATGGAACCTGTTATTCCACCAGACTGGTGGCTGAAGTTAAAGCAACACATACTGGTATGGAAGTTATTTATGTACATTTTTTTCTGACCGTTGTCAGCATGGCTTGCGCAAAAGTTAGCTAAGCCTCAGGGCTAGTGTTAGCTACATGTATGTTATTTCGCTTAGGGCATTACACTAAATCGCAGTGCTTTGAGGTTTGTATGATACTACATTTGTGCCATGGTGAATAGGATTTCATATTGCTTCAATCGGGACACCAACAAAGCTTGGTTGTCACGATTTTATATGTAGTTCCGATTTGCTAACTTGCTAACCATTTTAGCGGCTACGATTCCGCTGGTCTTCTCTAGATATTAGCTATCGAGCTAACCAGACTGATCTAAGTATAGAGAACTAACACTCACCAATATCTGTTAATATTCAGATAGAATATAAGAAAACGAGACAAGTGACAGATATACTTACTTAGGCATGAAGTAAAATAGGTCTGTATTATGATTCCTAAGTATTTTCGGCTATCGTAATGTCACTAGCAACTTGCTAGCCACATCCTGCTACATCCTACACTTCTGCGTAAGCTATATCCAGGCGGGTTTTGACGTCATGACGCACAGTGGCTAATCATTGATCCCAGTACACTCTGATTGGTGGCACAATATATCTATTAATATTTGTTTTATATAAAAACATAAATTAAAAAATATAAAATATTATATTGAAAAATAGTGATAATAGTTTTACTGATTTATGGTGATTTTTCATACATTTCTGTAAAGGCTTTAATTACATGTAGAATGACATTGCGTATGTATATGTTGGTATAATTAGTTGTATATTTCACATAATAACAATCAAAATTTCAGCATAAGTTAAAATTTTTCTTTCTCAGTCAGGATCTATGACAAATGTGCCCTGGGACAGAAGGTAAGCAAGAAATAAATGAACTGAAGCCAGCATGCAGGAAAAACACACTCCACGTAGAGAGAGATAAAATAGTTCCAGCACTGACAAAAAACAGTTTACTAGTATGCATCATCAATGTGCTACTTGAAAATAAAATCCAGGCTCAGATAGTGAGCAAAAAATGATTATTTTTGCAGTGGTCATTTTATCTTTGTCCATGTTTTCTGTTACAGCAAAACACACTGCAATTTTAGTGTCGTGTGGGGTTTTCAGAGTTTTTTTTTATTTTTTATTCTAATCTTTGCAGACTATTCCATGCGATCGATCGACAGTTCAATAGATCTATCTAATCTGAGACATTTGTCTCACTACTGAATGAGAATTTGTCTTTGCTTCTTCATTATTTCTGCATGAGTCAGGATAATTCAATATAAAACATAATAGCCAGATAAACCTTCTGTGACTTTCAAAATAACTTTATGCAATATTGATCAATTGTGAAAAGAAATATCACAAGACAGAGGAAATATTTAGCAATAGCACTTTATTGAACACAAACAACCCTAAGCCACAATACTGAATGACAAGACCAATTGGCTGCAGCAAACATTTTATAAAATAGATTCAGGTTTAATGTCACTAAATCTTTTTTTTTTTTTCCTTTTAATGTCAGAAAGACAGATGCAGGTTTTCCAAAACAGTGAATGATCTTTTACATATTTAACATTTCTGTAACAAATTATCATTCACATGTTCACACAAAGGAATAACAAGGCAAAGTGCTTTCAGGATTGCATTGTTGAAAAAAAGAAAAAAAGGAGATGAAAAAAAAGAAAAAGAAACATGAATGGCTTGAGGTTTAGATTTAGGTGAGACAAGTGGCGTGGGTGACAGGAAGTGGGGCTGGTCCTGTCTTGGAGTTGGCATGAGTGGGTGAGGGTTGTGGTTGGGGAAGGGTGGGCTTGGTCAGAAAACCTCAAACCTTTCACCTTGTCCTGAACCCCTTGTAGTCAAACCCAATGTAAAATGTCAGGGCAGTGTGAAGACGTACGCCTGTGCAGCTAAAATTTGGTTCAGAGTGTACAGATGGATTCAAAGGCATACAGCTTGAGGGGCTCTAACTCCCCCTCAAACAGAACTGCAAATCCACCTCACCGTCTACTTCCTTGTGATGTGTCATATTATTACAACTGCAGGACGATCATTGGCTGATCCAAAATGAAATGTAAACCTTTAATTACTTTTTACTATAGGGACAGACAGGGAAGTATATGCATAAGAGGAAACCAACGAAATAAATTGTTAAAAAATAAATAAAAGGCCAATGCTTGGTTATTCAATTTCTAAAAGATGGTTTATCTGACCATTCACCACTGAAAGTTAAAGGGGAGAGACTATCATCATAATCTGCATCACAACATTGTCTGGCTTCACATTCCAGTGGTATTTTGTTATATAAATGCTTCTCATAAATATTTTTTTCCCAACGTCAAGAAGACATATACACATACAGCACAACCAAGCACACTTTATGTATAACTACAATTGCTTATGATAAGTCTGTATTCCCGTACTGTGAATAGACTTTTCAAAAAGTCAGAACAGGTGGAGAGACAAACGATATTCAAGGCTGCAAAACAAGGAGGTAGGAGAAATGCTACAAAAACAGGGGGGAAAATAGAGAAAAAAATAGCAAGGGATGTCAACATGATCATTTACTTAAATAATTTTATGATACACAAGGCTTCCTGAACTATGCTAGCGCCAACAGCTGCTACTGCAGTCAATATTCAAGGAGTGGTTTTCTAACACCTGCAATGGCAGATTTTCACTTACATTTTGGAAATTAAGTTGGGATACTCTTTTGAAATCTCAAAGACCGTATTTGCACCTTTCTGTCGACTCCTAATGCTGACTGGATTAGCAGCTGTGTTTTAGTAACTGAAGAAATCTTAAGAGGCCCATCCGGCCTTAGAAAACATTTGAATCATTTGTTAATATATTCCTAGACGGGTCATATTCTAAAATTGGCTAATGTCAGAGTAACTTTATTGGTCCTGTTGTCATCACAGGTCGCAAGACCACGCTGCTGGTGATGGCGTTGACTCCTTTACACACAGTAGAATAGTATATTTGCAGATTTGTAAATGAGGTAATCAGCATTAGGCTAAATAGGGAACCCTGTCATTGACACACGTGCCCACTTCATTCACCAGTAAAATAAAAAAACGTTTGCTCATTCAGAGGGACAGGACTGTGGAAAAGAAAAATCAACTTTGGAATGTTGGGGTGGACGAGCCAACTTTTTGTTTCCTATATTTGTGAAGGTGCACTGTGAAATTATTTGATTGTAACTCATCACATGCCCTGATTCAGAGTCCTTCCACTCATGATAAGGGCTCCTTTGTATTTCCCAAGATAAGCCACTCAAACTAAAACTGGCAACCCACTGTTCGTCTTGTTTTTTTCCTTTTTCATATACATTTTTTTTAAAATTTGAAATGAATTAAGGCTCAATGCCTGCTTTAAGTCCAGTTGTGAATAGATTAATAGCTTGTGAGTTGCAATGAGGTGGCAACATCTTCATTAAAGCAGACTAAACATAAAAACATGGAAGGAACTAACGCTACTAAAATTTTACAGAACATGCAGTATACATCCTTTTTCTACAGGAAGCTATTTCTAATAGCACATTCATGAGGGCTCCTAATGGGCAAATTCTGATATGGCTCTGCTTTAGAGTAATCAAGCTTGGTGAATGACTACTTCCATGATGGGCTCACAGAAGGGGCAAGTCAGTAAGGTGCTCCATCACTACTGCTGCCTTATTTCACCTGCACAAGTACTTTGTTTCATTCAGTTAAACAGTAAACACTGGAAAGTGTTTTGAACGTTTGATTTACTTTGTAAATGCACTCTCCCCCCACATTAACATCATCTGCTGGTGAAAACAAACGGCACTTTCAAGGGGAATGTTTCTCTAAAACCACAATCACAGGACCTCAAAGTAACCAATTCTGAAAACAAATAAGCTATACAGCAGATAGAAATCTTATGAATATCTTAACTGTACAAGCTTTAGGCTACACACTGAAAGGGAGGGACATGAAAGGACCCTTAATGCTTAACATTGAAAACAATATAAGGCATTTTATATTTCCTTTTATCCTCATATAATCACTGACAGCAGGTCTAAATATTTTTTTTTTAGAAAAAACTTCATTCAAGGAGGAAGAGAGGATGCATATACACACCTAACACATGCAAAAAAACGCATCTACTGGTAAGAAACCAGAAGTCCAAACTACAATACCATCAAAATCCATCCAAAGAGGGAGAGAGAAAAAAAAGAAGGGGGATAAAAAAAAAAAAAGAGAAGCACCTACTCAAATCTAGCAACTTGTGCACGGACCTGTGTCTGAGCAGGCAGCTTTTAAATCAGATTTTGATCACAGTTTTAAGAATGGAGTATCACACACACTCCACTATCAAATGCCACTTCTGAACACAAACAAGAAGACCACTTAAAATCCTTCATGTGCTACAGCTGAGTGACTTTTGGTGTTAAAAAAAGAGGGCATATTAATTATTTCTCTTACAACTGAGGAAGCGATGATAAACAAAAGGTTATTGCACTTTTATCTATTTCAAACGAGGTCAGCTTGACAAAAGATTCATGCCTTAATGTCATAGTAAGACAACAAATATTACGTCACTTCTATAATATGATCACACTGTTATTAAAACGCTGCACACAGCTACTACTGCAATCCTACTTGTAGTCCGTCTACCCTAAATAACAAAACAATCGCCACAATCAATTTGCAACACAGTCACAACAAACAACTCATCTAAATTTGATGTTGAATGCTGCTACCGCATCATTTCACAACTCGGTTTGCACTGTGAAGTTACTAATAGGCAATGAACACCCACAAGTTGAGAAAAACAATCAGAAGCAGCTCTGTAATTCCTTACAACGGTCTCTACAGTTAATGTGTTACTGACAATCAAGCCTCATGTTTCTGCACAAAGGAGTGAGATCGGTTTTCTCACATCTTCGCCTACAATTTGGTCTATAGGCTCCTTCACTTCTTATTAATAGGAAAGCCCAATGAGCCCAGAGGTGCCTTCTTTGGATTTGTGCTTGCGAACTATCAATCCCCATTCATTCACTGTTTGATGTGCCCAAAAATCGCATCAGCAATGTGCAATCACTTTCCGCTGCCATAAAGGAGCACTGGAAATATATAGTGAAATCCAGACTAATGTAGGAGGGTTTTTTTTTTAGGCTTTTTCTCTTTTATCTCAGATCACACAGAATTGAAATAATGCTCAGATGGAGTGAGTTTCCATCTACTGCTGTCATGTATGTTCAGTGTAATTTCTTTTTCCCATTATAAGGCTTCTGGGAAATACAAATGGAAGACCGTACCTTTCGGTAGTAACAAATAAAAGGCACCATGCCACCGCTGTGCTTGATATTACACAGATCCTTTTGGTGGTAGGGGGGAATAACCAAGCATTCAGGCAGGGAAGGTGGTCAAATTCGCATTAGTCATACAATAAAATTGTATTATTTTGACTTTCAGAGGTAAAGTTTTATAGCTACTTTCATTTCCCGCCTGACATTACCCTTTACCATGGTGACTTACACCAGATAACAGACTCATTTGTTGATTGTAATGGAGATATGTTGAAACAGGGTAACTATGCTCTTTTGTTCCAAAAAGATTTATATATATATATATATATATATATAAAAAAAAGGGGGTTTGTGCATGTTAAGACACAACATGCATATGTTAAAATGTTTCACACATACTACAAGAGAGTAATCTACAAGACTGGCATCAGAAAAAACAAATCGCAAAGGATCAATGTCAGCATCGTCGCACGGAAAAAATAACTGATGAGGTAAAACTGCAGGTCCAATAAAAAGTACAAGGTGCAGTTGGCTGCGCCTTCGTAAGGTAGGAAACATGAGACATCTGCCGACACTTCCCCGTAAAACATCTGATTTAGGCTGGTTTAAGCAGGATTTCACTACCCACAAGATGGATCACTAGATTTGAACTCTTTGTTAGCATAGCTGTAAAAGCATCCCTTCTGTCCTTGAGGTACACCACTTCAATTCCCAGTGTCATTTGGCTCTGGATAACAGAGAAGCCATAGTTGATTGTTTACAAGTGAATTTTGAACTCATTCATTCATTCACAGTGGAAAATATGGCGATATCTCAGAACAATCTCTGCACCATAGCAACCTTGAGCTATGTGCTACCTCCATTTATGTGTGTGCTTCTTGACACCCAGAGATGTCTGTAGGACCAAAAGCAGCCGCCAAATTTTATTTTATTTTTTTTTGTTAGCTTTTTTTTTTTTAGCAGTCAAACAAAGTAGCATAACTCTACAGGTGATGAAACTTATTAGGTTCAGCCAGGTTTTCATTTTCTGTTTCAGCTTTTAAGGCAAAAGGCTCAACAGTGGATCAGAGTTGAATTGAAATTTGCCGTTTACTTCAAGTAAGAACCAAGACATCCATTGAGGCAAATCAATTCCATATTGTATATACCATGCTAATTTTTTTTTTTTCCTTTTTGAAACATCAAAATTTTTTCTTCCTTTGTAACACACACACACACACACGTTATTGTTCATCTATGGATTGCTTTGCCAATACCAAAGGGACTACTTAAATTCCTATATTCTTCAAAAATGCCCAATTATAAAATAGAATTCTACCAACACCAAAAATGAACAGAATACTCGCATTAAAAGTACTAATATACCATGCAAATGTGTATATATTTTTTTTTTACTAATACAATTGGTGACATGCGGCTCCAACATAAAACTGTAATAATCCTGCCTACGTCTGAATATGTTACTGAACAAGTAAATATGATTCATGTCTAAAGGCAAATCAAGGTTTCTATGGCACTAAATGGGTGTAGCTTAGGTGCATTTGGTCAAATATAGGCTATTTAATATTATGTATGATTTTATCTACTGTAGACCCTTCTGTCTCGTTTTACTGTACTGTAAGGCAAACTCAATGGAATGGATGATCATGAATGTTAAATTCATCTGAACTCTTGCACTCCGTTTACCTTGTAGGCTTCACTCTGCACAACTGTGTGTATGCATGTATAAGAGAAAGTGGTGATATTTCACTACAGCAGGTCTACAACACTAGTAATGATGCCAAAATAAGAAAAAAATAAATAAAAAAAGAGAGGGGGTGGGGGGGGGACCTAAACATATCCAGACCTTCAATGCAGGAAGACTACTACACATACAATATAATAATAATAATAATAATGAGTTATTTTACTACATGCTACCTGTATAATCATATCTATGCAAGACAAATGAAGAGCAACAGTTCGAAGCCAGGAGAAAGCAAATCACCCTGCTCTAAACTGACCCTACATTCATTTCAGTCAGAAAATTCATGGCTCAGATTTGATGGTCAGACTGTAAACTGCTTGAACATATGCATAAATCCTTTGCTGCTTTACCAAGAGGGATTTCCTCTCTCAACACATTTTGGCAAACAGGCCTTATTTGTGACCAAAGTGTATGACATCTAACCCGCATTTGAATCTTCCATTGGCATTTATGCTGCGATTTTCTGAATTGGCCTAAATTGATGGCAGTGCAATATTTGTGCTGCACACTATTACACACACGCGCTATTGCTACAATTGGACCTTTCATTGCTTTCCATCGCTTGACTCCAAGTATATTGTATATGCTCCATTTCATAGCAGCTATAATCACAATTGTGACGTAACTCTATGCACAATAATCACAGGTATCACTAGTACACACAAATGAGAAAAGCATGTATAAGAATACTGTGATACAACAAAAAGATTTAGTTAAATCATGTGTCATTGCAAATGGCAATGGCTCCATTTACTGGACAGACAAGGACATCACAAGAAGAAGAAAATATCCCTGTCTTAACAGGCTGGCCTGACAGCACCTACAGATGGCAGAAAGAGAATGGAGAGTTCTTGGAGGAGCCTGCCTGAGGTGTCTGTTAAATCAATGGACTGACTTCGTGTGACTAGGCCAGAGTTTATCTTGTTAACAGGATGCTGGGTGACAAGACCTGGCGTCTTTGCTGGGCCACCTGCCCGGAAACAGATAATACAAACAAGTCATTGGGCAGTGATACTGCCCCATAGTGCTTAGAAACACCTTTTTTTTAAATTTTTTTTTTTTTTAAAGTTTGAATAATGCATTGTTGGAGAACAATAATGTTGCCTTTGCTTGTCTTTTACAAACTCTACTTTCCTGTATTTAGCAGCAACACATGCATGTAAACATCAGTACATACATTTCATCTGCTTGATTTTGCACACTTAGAACCTGAATGCACTAAAGTGCGTGCTTGACTAATTAAGTGCTGTGGGATTAGGGCTAAAAAGGAACATCCCGTTTAAAAAAAAGAAAAAGGAAAAAAGTAGACGTTATCATCCTGCGGAGGTCTGATTGGATTAATAAATTCTACCAGCTGCTTCCACGCAGATCCTGAGATTACCAAAAAAAGACAAAGAAAAAAACCAAGAGGATGCAACTATCTCCGCTGTTAATAAACTAGTTCAAGATAAAGACTGGGGTTCCCAATTAGTTCAATCTCAATTTCAGTCAGTTATGGAGGTCGAACAAAATGCCAAATCTTTATAAACTGTATAAATCTACGTCACTAACTCATGGGAAGCTTTGCTCTGAAAAGGACTTTCTGACAGGATGAGAAAACGAAGTTTAACACACTGTTGTGATAACCTGTAAAATCTGTAAGGAGTACTTAACACAGCCTCGTCTAGGTCCTCATCCATTCAACTAACATGTGCAATTGTGCCACTTCATTACCAGTGGATATGAAGTTATGCCAATGAAAACAATCTGACTCAGTGTAATCTAACCATCATTAAGATGGTTTTCAGGTTTTTTTGTGTTTTAAAGAGACAACTAAATAGCATAGATATAACATCTAAAGGTCACAAACAGCTCTAGTGGTCCGATACAATCATTTTTAGTATACTTAGTACCAGAAAATGGGATGAAGAGACAATTAAATTAACACCAAAAAGCACATATTTGGATTTCTGCTTTTCCTGAAATCTAAACAGGTATTGGCCTAAGCAAAGATCCCGCTCCTTCTTTTCATAGCCCTATTAAATTCTTTTAGGGATATGGACTCCTTGGCCATCTGTAAAGCCGAAACATTAAAATAAGCCGGGCAATATATTTATATTTTCTTACCCACTAGATACAGTGGCGCAAATATAGTTAAATGTTATTAATTGGGTGGCAACATACGGTAAGTCCTAGGGCTTGTCAGACTCTGCCATTGAGCAATCCAACTGAAAAATTATGCTTTATAGAAGGCATGGGTCAAAAGGCATTTCATGAGATGCCATAAAGGCAATCCAGTGCATTTGTGTTGACACTGACAGTAAAATGCCCGGCATGCACAGAGCCATTCGTTTAGTCTTTAGGTAAGGTTTTCATGAAATAATTAAAGAAGAAAAAAACATGGAAATAAAAAAGAAAGAAGAAAAATCAAACACATTCCGGGGAAACAAAAGCCCTTGTGACAGTGATTGTCTATTCAATAACGCTCAACAAAAAAAAAGGCCAAAAGAAAATATTGCTTGAAAACTGCCCAATAAAAATAGCAGACAATACTCCTTCTGTCCAAACTGATCAGAGTTCACCACCGAGAAAGCTGCGATATAAACTGATAAATTCTTAAGACGAGTTCACCAGCTCAGAGAAATACTCCATTAATGAGAGCGTAAATCCACAATGCTGATGGCCAAATTAAAAAAAAGAATAAAAAACAAAAATGTCTTTAGTGCCTTTAAAAAAAAAAAAAAAACACTGTTAAGGAGATGGGAAATAAATTGAAATGGCTTGTTCATTTATGTGCTCAGATATATGATGCTTTGATGAGGTGTTGTTGGCAGATATTACTAGTAAAGCCTTCATCTAGAAATAAACAAGGCCTCAGTCAGTCACTATATCCTACAGTAGTTCTCCAGTCCTACAAAAAGAGAACATTAGGCCTACGGACCCTGGGTGAAGATGAAGCAGCTGCTAAACGAGTTGACGAGGTATATCAAGATCTATTGTCTTTCTCTATACAGTACAGTTCATCTCAAATAAATAATTTATAGCCATAGTAGTGTTGATCAACTTTGGTCATAACTTATATGCTTAGAAACATTCTAGCTTAAACACTTATTTAGCATCTTTAAAAAATGTGGTCAACATTAAGAACGTGAGGATGTTACAATGCTGACCCCCAATGGCTCTCCTTCGGAAGGAGACATGCTAATGAATTCAGCAGCATTACCAAATTATCTTAAAATGTCAAACAATTCTAGGCCGTACATTTAAAGTACACTATAGCATTAATATCTTTGTCACCCTTTTCCAATTTTCAGATTGTACTGTAGTACAAAAAGCATTGCACTCTTAACCGAAATTTAGATTTTTCCCTTGTGTGGTTCCTTCATAAAAATCTAGGCTAACAGACAAAAAATGTAAGAAAAAATAAAATAAAAAAAATCATCAAAAAAACAAAGAAACTCTTTGATCATTTTTTCGGGAAGGCTGGATGTTCCTCTACAAGGTCACCACAACTGATTAAACGTGATATGACTTTTCTGCTGAATGATATGAAGAAAAAGATGGTTGATACAGACACTTCCATGCTCTAAAAAGTCGGTTATATATAACTACGTCAGCATGGTTTTAAAGGGTTATATGATTTAGAGATGGCCAGATTGCTAGTAATTATTCTGAATGCCTAGCCTCATCTGAGTGACCTTGTAGAGCAATCTGCCTCTATGTAATAAGCACTACTAGGAGATGGAGGAATAGGATCTAATTGCATATTAGGTTTGACTGCACCTCAAGAAAAGACCAAATGCACACGCTCACACAGACGCAAAAACACGTACATACAGAGAAAACAGACACATGGGTGGGTGCTCTCCTGGTCCTCTCGACCAAGTTAAAGGTAGTCACCCCCTGGTGGTAATGATGGTGATAGCAGCTGGCTGAGGGGGAGGGCCACGAGACCTCACTCAGACAGACACCCGTCCAGGCCAACCGGTGCACCGTGGCGGTCTTTGACGTAGCCATTGTGGAGGCCATTGCTGGGCAGGGGGGAGCAGGCGGCGGTGATTCCGCAGTGCTTCAGCAAGTTGAGACCCGGGGAGGGGGAGACCGTGGGAGAGGAGCAGGAGCAGGAGGAAGGGTCCCGCGGGGGAAAAGGCTTCATGGTAGAAAGGATCAGAGCCAGGCAGTCTGCCACGTCCTTGTTGGGAGCACAGGCCAGAGCAGGGGTGTGGCCTGATAGACAAACATGAGTACAGGACATGTCAAGTTACATTTTCATCTGCTCTAATATTAGATCCAAAAAACATATGCAATAAGAATAGGATCTGCAAAAAACTATCCTCCAAATATAAAGCTACCTTCATATCTACAGAGCATTTTAATTTCTTTACTGTTTTCTTTTAAAAAATTGATGAAAACTTCAGTTTTGCCACTTTCATTCCTGGCAAACCAAACAATAGCAAAACTAAACAACCTACAGAGATTAGAAGTTTAGAAATGCCTCACCTTCCTCATCCACAGCCAGCACCGTGGCTCCTCTACTCAACAGCGCCTGCACCACCGTCGCCAGGCCATTGCGTGCTGCAAGATGGAGGGGCCTGAGCAAGAACGAGTCAGAATTTAAGAGACAACAATTCAACCAATTTGGGACCAATGTGCAGTAAAGAGTAGCAGTAAAGGCTACCCCGTTTTACATCCAACCTGATAGTAGGGCTGTAAAAGACGCCAACCCAACAGCACAAAAGATCAACACCATCACTACCAATCACACTTCTGACACCAGTTTCCTGGTGGGCATCCAAAATCTGTGCCACAACTTAATATTTAACCAATTTTATATTTGACAGTCGAGAGAATGAGATATAGAATGAGATCACCATCTAATCATGGTTGTTTAAGGCAGAGTGACACAAAAGTAACATTGGGGGAAAAATGGTTTGTGCAGTGTTTTTTAAAGTGGTAAAAGTTTTTGTTTTAAAGTTGTTTTTTTAACTTCAAATGTACAAGTTTAAAATGCTGGCAATTTCTTACATTTGCAGAGCACTGTTGGTGGCATTTATAAGAGTGGGACTGTGAATCTCGCCCAGAATCAGCAGAGCACACATCTCATGGGCCTAAAAGAAAACAAGAAGGAGGCATATATCAGAATCCATCACTGAGTTTGTGACGTCTTGGTTGTGGACTCTTGTGAATACCCTTGTGTACCTTGCTGCAGGCCAAGTGCAGGGCAGTGTTTCTGTTGTCATCCAGCAGTGTCAGATCAGCCTTGGCCCGGTGAAGGAGGATGGCTGGGTAGCACAAAAAAAAAATCATTACATTTGACATCAATTGTCAAACTTCTCAGTGTAGTAATGGCAATTTTTCCACTCCATGTCTTATAAACACACCATCGGCACAGCTCGACTGATGTAAGACTTACCCACAGAGCCACTGTGTCCCTTGTCAGCAGCTACCATCAGAGCAGAGCGTCCACTTTTGTCCACTGCATTAATCTCTGCCCCATGGCGAAGCACCAGCTGAAGTCCTGCAACATCCTCTGCAAATGCAGCAGCATGCAGTGGGGTCCTACAGGCACAAATACACAGCATAAACACTTATTGTTTGATCACATTACTGAGCAGGATTTTAGGATCGGCCCAAACTGTATATCACAATTCAAAGGAATCATGCAACCATATATAGTATTTTGTGTGTTATTACCCTGCCTCTTTGTCCTTGTCCGTGTGTTTGTGTGGTGGGACTTGAAAGAAAATTATGTTCCCCTTTACTTTACAAACTTTAATCTAATCATGGTTTCTTTTTGCAACACACCACATCCATGTTTACATGTCAGCCTTACTAATTAGTCAACTGAAACCCCTCAAAAAATTTCTTTGAAAGTTATGTTGATTTTATTTCATAATTAATAAAATTCTCTTGGCTTTGACTTTTTGTGTTGCCTCCCATTCTTTGTCATGGTTTTGAGCCAGTCATGAGGTGGGAAATGGAGCCATTTTCCCGACAGACTGCAACCCAATTTTCTAGACACAAAATAGAAAGAGCTAAACATGAAAACAAATAACCAAATCAGCAAAACTAGCATACAGCCCCTTTCCAACTATAGGAACCTTTTACAGTTCCTATAACCTTTTTAGGAACCAGGCCATTTTTTCGCGCATATCGACATATAGGATCTAGGGGTAAAGAGTTCCTATGACCATTTTTAGCTCCTGCTTCGAGGCAGGGTCTTTTCATGGTTCCATCGGAACCCTCATGACGCAGGTGTTTGGTCATCCGTTGCTACGCCCCTTACCGGAGTTCTGCTTATTTACTTCTGCTTCTTGTGACCCCGGCATTTTTACAATTCACTGTTGCTGCTGCGGTTTCAGCTACACACAACAACACGACAAAGGACAAAGCCAGCGACAAATGGGCCGACGAGGAGGACAAATCTCTTTTGGCTATCTACGCCACCCAGGACATCCAGAGAGCTTTTGAAGAGGCAGAGCATGAACACGGCGATCTCTTCGTAATCCATATTAGCTTGATGGTGTGCGCTTGTTATCTTTCATGGGTTTTGTTTTGTTGTGTGGCGCAAAAGTCACACGTCACTGTCGCAGACGGTTGCGTGACATCCGTCCCGCTACCGCCCCCAACTCATGTGTGATTGCAACATGAAATAGTTCCCCTGAAGAAGAGCCATTCATAGAACTAGGGCAGTTCTAAGAACTTCTGCCGGAATGCGCCTATTAAGTGCAATTTCCTCTGTAAAGTCAGAATTGTGTGCAATTACCCAAAAAAGCAAGTAACTGAGAAGAAATTATTGTGAACATGCTTGTGTTCGTACGGTTGATGGGATTACGATATTTTTTCTTAATAGTTTGTGATTTTATTGAGATTATTTAAAAAGAGAAGGAGGAATGTCCAGGACATATAACAGGGCCAGGAAAGTTCTGTGAAAATTTGTGGAGGGTAGAGAGGAGGAGTGCCCCCCCACAATCACAATAAGTACAACTGTTTTTATACACTTATAGTAATGTTTTTCAGTATGTAGGGTATTTTCTCTAATTGCCTTGCTTCATTTTTGCTTTATAAACATAAATTTTTATTTATAAAGCGCTTTTAACGCCAAAAGCAACACTAAGTGCTTTACATAATAAAAACAACTTATGCATATTAAAATAAAATAAGCTTTCACACACATAACATAGCAACTTCAAAACACACGCCTGATTCTAGTCTCTATTCCACACAGTCGCATGTGCGCGCACACACACACACACAAAAGCAAATTTATTTTTTTTTCTGTAAAACACGGAGTTGTAAAACTGCGAAAAATACTGTATTAAGTCTGACAGATAAAATATGATAGACTTTCATTTTATCTAAAAAAATTTTCACGTACATATTTATTATTAATAAAGACAAACATGACTATTCAAATCCTTTTTTTGTTATTGCATATTACTCTAAACATTTACTGCATATATCAATGACTGATACTTGCCAGATTGTGAAAGTTAGACTTTGTTCTGAAAAAGGTGCAAAATTATTGACATTGTGGTAGGGCTGGGCGATTAATCGAATTTTAATCACAATCTGGGTTTTCAACGATGATAAAAATGAAATGGTTAGATTATTTTGCTCCTTCGCAGTTTTCTTTTGTGCTGTTTTCAGCTGCAAATCGAGCGCCGCTGGCATTGCAGCGCTGCGCTGCAGACTCCTCCCACAGCCTCAGGCTTTGGTTTAATTCAACTCGAGTTGCAAACACCTTTCAATTTACGGGCTGGACACACGGGATGCGACGTCGCACCTTTTCCATTAATTTTCTATGGAACTTGCGCGATGAGGCGGAAATCGATGCCCACCTCCAGCCAAGCGACAGGCGACATTCGTCTATGTAAAATGTTGCGCTCTATCACATAGACGTGCACACGGGGGCTGACGCGACACAAGGAAATAGAAAAATGGCTAATCATGTTAGATAATTGGGATGTCAATTTCAATCAAAATAATCGTGATTATCTTTTTTCCCCATAAACGAGCAGCCCTACATTGTGGGGAAAAAAGGCTAAAAGGTCCATGCAGCCTGTCATAATTACAGTACTTAAAGAGTTAAATGTGTATGATATCTTATATGATTGAACCAGGCTTTAAGACTTCATGCCTAATAATTTAAGACAGAAGGCGCAGATGCATGTAAGAATACTGGAACAATACGTTTAAAATATCTAGTCTGTGTTCCTTCCCTATTTTGTTCATACATATGAGGAACGCTTTCCTTTATAATGCAAGTTATTCCTAAATAAATTAGCGACTTTATGTCCTGCAGACTCACCGTCCTTTGGCGTCTCTGGTGTTGATCATGTGGACCCCGGCAGATTCCAGCAGCCTCTCTGCAGCACCGCTGTGGCCATTCATCCTGCAAGCAACACCACTGAGTCAGTGAGTCAACCTCATATGACTATTTTTTTTTTTTTAAATAAACAAACCAAAAAAAAGCAATCAAGGGATATGCAAGGGTAATACTCACAAAGCACAGTGCAGGGGGGTGAAAGGGTTTCCCTCTTCATGGATAAATGTTTTAAATTCAAGTAAAACCTCCAAACAGTCTTCATGCCCTGAAAACAATACACACACCACATACTATAGTGATTAGCTGCAACATTAGTGTTTGGGCTAGCTATTTACAGTTAATGAAACTGAGCAAACCTTTGTAAGCAGCCCAGTGTAATGGGTTGTATTGTTTGTTGTCCAGCAATTTATCTTGTGGGTCTGTTGTCACGGCGGCCTGCACCAGACTGGCCAGTATCTCTGTGTGGCCTCTGGAGGCAGCATAGTGCAGCGGTGTCCTACCCTGGGTGTCCCGGCATAAAGCAGTAGCCTTGTGCTCCAGCAGGGCTGTCACACACTCATCGTGGCCCAAAACTGCCTGCATGTAGACCAACAAGAAAGCAATGAAACACTCCACTGACATATGCAAGACAAAAACTTGGATTTAGAAAATGCAGCTACATATGATATTTTTTAATTTACCCCTCTGTGCAAAGCTGTGCTGCCCCTCTTGTCCTTAGCATCTGGCGAGGCACCCTTCTCCAGCAGGAAGTGGACACAGTCAGTGTGACCTCCCAGTGCAGCCAACATTAAAGGGGTCCTAAAGCGGAGAAATGCAACAGTAAAGATGAGTTTGTACTCCTGCATTCAACTGGCCTTGCCATTAAGATGTTTTATTGTTTGTGATAAAAAGCAAAGCTATGCTTTTAAGAGGAAGAAGAAAAAAAACTTACTGGCCAAACTTGTCTGTCACGTTTATTAGATCCCCCTCCTCTCCATAATCAATCATCATTCTCAGGCAGTCTGAGTGACCATTGGCAGCTGGCATAGAAAATTACAAAAAAAGGTGAATGGGGGAAAAAAAAATATCCATTATTTAAATCAGTAGCAATGGCTATGGCCTGAAATCTTCCAGCTGAGAGCATAATACCTGCAACATGAATTGGAGTCCACATGAGACGGTTGTCATTGAGGAGACAAGAGGCCCCCTGAGCCAAAAGCACTTCCACACAACGTGTGTAGCCTTTCTGCGCAGCCAAGTAAAGTATAGAACGGCCTGCAGCATCCTGCATGTCCACATAGGCCGCGGTCTCTGTGAGCACACGCAGAGCCTGCCAGTGGCCCTTATCAGCCTGAAGGAGCAGAGGAGGTCAGTCGCAATTTTGCAATTAGTCAAAATTAAGAAGCCAATTATTAAGGAGGTGACCTCGTGTGCAAAACTTACAGCAAGATGCAGGGGACTCACTGGAATACTGCTCTCTATGTCTCCTAGTGCATTGAACGACATCTCCAGGAGCTAAAGTAAGGCAGGGCAGCCAATGTTGATTAATTCAGAATGAAGTTCAACAAAACATGTTAGTCATTAACACAATACCATAAAAAGTTTCAAACACTATTTGGAGAACATTCAAAGCAAATAATACAGCTAGTGGGACAGGCTTCGTTAACATTTAGTAATTTGCTTCTTGTAAAATAGTAGGTATTGAGGTCAGATAACATGGTTTATCCAGTAAAAACATCCGTTAGTTTGCCAGCTCCAAGCTGTACTGGAGGGGCTCACATACACTAACATGCAACTGCAGTCAGACCTGCAGCGTGACTCAAACTACTAACATAGACTGTATTTAAAAGATGGACGGAGCCTCCATGACGTCACCCGTAGGTTTCTGAAGAGCAAAAGAGAAGCTTGTTGGGCGTTCCTACCATCGCCATCTTGGCAGCGTCACGCCTGCCGTTGATCCCGGAAAATACAAAAGAAACGGCAAAGTGCGGGAGCTGAGAGGGAGGCTGTGAACGTGGGGTTGGGTGATTGACGTCTATCAAACTCCCAGCTGCCTGTAGCTTAGAGCTAAATGAGCCAACTCGGATCTATCCTGTTGATCAGCTAACCGGCTAACAGAAGCAGGCGGGCTAAAGCTAAGGCGCACTGTTAGCCGGCTAAAATTCTCGTTTGTGCTGCACTCTCCCTTCTTGCTGTGGATTTTTGATAAATGTCAATCAAAAGGACACGCCCCTAATCATGCCGAATTTCAAGATTAAATAACATCGAAACGGATTAGTTGGAATTTCACTTTATTTCTAAAATGAATTTTTGTACCAGGCTTTAAACATGTTTATTTCTGCTGTGATGTTGGTCTTTTTAACTGTTTTGGAGCCAGCCCCTAGTGGATGAGGAGTGAACTGCAATATTTTTGCACTTCCGCATCGGTTTCACATTTCACAGCCGGAGGTTGCCGCTTGACTACTACTCAACTATAAAAATATCTTTTAATAGCAGGTTTTTAAAAAATATTTTATTTAACCATTCACTTGTTTATTCTTGACACATATTATAACTGATAAATGTCTCTCACCAGCTCCAGGTTCTGTTTGTTGCCATGGTAAGCTGCATAGTGAACTGCACTGTAACCTTTGGAGTTGACCATTGAAGGATCAGCACCATTGTCCAAAAGATGTTCCAAGCAGCTTTAAAGCAAAGGACAAATCAGATATATTTAATGCTGACATTTTAAACTGTTCAAACAGCAAATTAATTCTATTTGAAACTATAGCCTTGGGTAGACTTAGGATAGAGGAGAAAAACTCACAAGTACGACTCCTTCGCTTCATCCTCGTCATCCTGATGGTTTCCAGAAAAATGACGATCAACTCTGAAAATAACATAATAGCAGCTTGGTGACTCCTTTGGGTCGCTGACTTCTTACCCCCACATGCTACACTAGTTAAATGGTTAATGGCATTAGTGAGTGAGGAAGTACAGAAGTGCAGCGTGTAATTTACTGAGGGCATTCTTGGGTTCAAGCTGGCTTAGTTTATATTCTGGCTCTCTTCCCATCAGGAACTACTTTAAAGCAACTTGAGTTTATACACTTTGCAGTTGATTGAAGCAACATGAGTAAAATTCATGACATACTTGTGTTGTTGCCAAGTGTGTGCTTGTGTCTCACATCCCACAGCCAACATGCTATACCATACAGAATCTCAGGTGAATTTAGGCTGCTATGATTTTGACTGCATGATTATTAAAGGGTAAGCTGCAGTCAGAAATTGGGAGCAGGTCTCAGGAGCTTTTCCTCTGGTCCACCCTACTGCTCTGTGTGCTGGTATCTGCACAGTTAAGCTGAATTTATGCTTTAACGTCAGACTGATGCAGAACCACTGGTGTGGCTATTTAAAGCTGTAGGCTACGCAGTTGCGTTAAAAAAAAACAAACATGCTGTACTGATGCAGACCATTATAAATGTGTTTACATGGAATAATACTTTGCTCAAATACAACACCCATATGGAAAAAAAGCCAAAATGAGAGTCTGTAACTGAATCAAGACTGTTCATTATGCCAACACAGTAAACACTGCCATGCCCACGGCTGCTTTCTTGTTTTAAAAGCTCTACAATATTTAGTGTATATGCTCAATATATTTGCAATTTTGTTCCTGGTTTTGCAAAATCTCTTTTACTATGTGCTTTGTTAGAGACATTAAACCACATCAAACCTCTTCAGGGAGTGGAAAAAGTCAATGTTTTAAAATCCATCCATCCAGTTTTACCAGCTGATCTGTATTCTGCAACAACTGCTGACCCTTTGCCAGAGTTGGGTTTTGTTTTAATGTGTTCAGTGCACTGTGTACTAAAGAACAAAAAAATAAAAATGCTTCCAACCTGCTGAAGGCTTGGGAGGCAGCAGAATAGTGCAGGGGAGTACAGCCTGTCTGGTCAGGCTCGTTGACCTCAGCGCCAGCGCTAACCAGGGTCACAGTGCACTGGTACCTCCCATTAGCAGCCGCATAGTGCAACGGTGTCCTGCAGGGAGCACATGAGAGGAGAGAAGAAAGGTGCCTGTGAATAACACAAACACTGGCAGAATGACTGAGAAGCACAAACAAGATGAGGAAAACTCACCTTCCCATTATGTCCCTCTTATTCAAGTCGGTACCGCTACTTAAGAGTAAGTTCAGACATTCAACATTTCTGCGGAGACAGATTACCACAAGAAGAGATTAAGTAAACAGATGACGTAAGGGCAAAAAAATGTCTGTTAACAGATTGTGTACATTACCCCCCAGAGGCAGCAGCGTGTAGACAGGTCCTCCCAAAGTTGTCAGGGGTGTTTATGTCAAACCCAGCCGATAGAACGTGTTCTTTACTCATAGACGAAACAATACTATACAGCTGACCTAAAGGGTAATGGAAAAAAAACAGTAGGACTTAAAAAAGTTGTCAAACTACACCTTACAGACTTAGAAATCAGAGTAAATCAGAGCAGAAATATTCATGAAACCAACCTGAGGAGAGTAACTTGCGACAACAGTCTGAAAACCCGTACAGCACAGCTAAGTGCAAGGGGAACATTCCATGGATCCCACGTCTGGAAAACAGCAAAACCAAACAGATTTTAGGAAATAAAACTTTCAGGAAACTCGGCTGTATTGGACATTATTTGTACTTTGTTTTATTTCGCAGCCTCATGGACGGAGTACATTTTACCATCAATCAGTAACACCCATGAATGTTTTTTCGATACCTGGCCGTGTCTGCTCCGTTGGTCATCAGAGTGCTGATCAGCAGTTCATGGCCATACTTAGCAGCAACGTGGAGAGGGGTATTGCCATACTTATCCACACAATCAATATCCCCACCTGAAGCAAAGCAGGGAAGAGGGGATGTATTTAAGACCCACGGAATACAAAGAATACCATATATCTCAGTTTAACGGGAATACTGTGGTTACCATTTTGGATGAGGATCTGAGAGCGTGTGAAACGTCCGTGGATGGCTGCCATGTGCAAGGGGCTCTTCCCTTCTTTGCTCTAAAAAAGTAATAAAATGAACAAAAAAAATTTTTTAATGAAAAAAAGAAGATAAAGTTTTACATTGTGATAAATGTTAAGGTCCAAAAAGCTATAAATAAAGAATGATGAAAAGATCATGGAGTTCAGACTGTGTGTCTCGTCACAGACCTTGAAATATTTATTTTCCCCATACATTTTCATGCAAATTCTGCACCCTTACACATTTAAACTTTTACAAGGGACTTCTATAGGCAAAAATAAAATGTGTACAGTTACCACTTTCTCTGTTTATCCATTCTTTAGATTGAATCCGCTTGAAGAGATGCTAACAAGACAAATGCTTGCATGGGACCAATTTGTTCATGAACCACTTGCATGTAGGCATTAAGGCGGATTTATGCTTGCGTGTCGTCTGTGTCCGCGTCACTGCCGTAGGCTCTACATAGCTCTGCGGAGGCTCGACGCATACCTTATCCAGACCTCACGTGCACCCCTGCTACGCAGACAGTTGACGCGGAAGTACCCCGTTGTGATTGGTCAGTTTGGGATCACGTGTTGCCAGATATCTGGATCTTGTGGCTGAATTTGTGTGGTAACCATCATTTATAAAACAATAACCAGTGGACCAAGTTGATGAGAGGCCAATCGAATTATTTATTCAATTTCTTCCACAAATTAATAAAGACAGTGAACCATACTGGACGCCATTGTTGTTTTAAAACAGAAATACCTACCGAACTGAAGTTAATCATCAAAATAACTCACGCGCACCCCCTACGCTCGAGTGCAAAAGCAAACTCACCAGCGTCAGCTACACCGCAGACGCCGCGCAAGCATAAATCTGCCTTTATAGTATTTGCATTTGTCCTTTAGTTCAAGTGACATTACACAGTGTAAAAAGCTTTTTTTTCATACCTGCTGGTTGACATCTGCCCCATTGTTGACCAGCAACTCCAGACAGAGGGCACCGTTGGTGGAGACGGCAGCCAAATGCAGAGGGGTGTAGCCACACTTGTTGGGCTGGTTAACATTAGCTCCATGGTTCACCAGCTCTGTAGCTACAGCCTCCTGCCCCATGTAGCAAGCTACATGGAGCGCAGTGTTTCCAAAGCCGTTGGGCTCATCAATCTGACCAGAAAATACAAGAGTCAGAGAAATTACTTAAGTGCACTCTGACCAGATTTTATATATATTATATACTTTATAATACCTCAAATATATACACTAAACTAAACTAGCTAAACTTAAAGAGGATGTTATAAAAAATAAATAAATGTGTAACCACTCACCTCTGCCCCCATCCTCAGTAGGTATTTTACAATTTCGATGTGACCATTTGCAGCAGCAGTGTGGAGAGGTGTGTAACCCAGCTTATCCTTGCAGCTCTTGTCGGCACTGCGAGACACTAGCAACTTCACTACCTCCAAATGCCCTGCAAAAGGCACAAAAAGATAGATTTTTTTTTAATATAAATAATTACTTCTACTGATTTTTTTAAAGACAATGTCTGCATTATTCATTATCTGTTGTATCTTTTATCGTCAGACTGGGTGCAAATAATTTTCCATGTTAGTCTTCCTCATCAGAGATAACTATCGTGATCAGTATGAGCTGCTATATGAGAAAGAAAGCTTGTGAAGTGCAAAATTGGCAAGAATGTTAAATCTTGCTTACCCAAGAAGGCAGCACAATGGATAGGCTGTCTCTCCTTTTTATCAATGGCACTCAGGTTGGCCCCTTTGTTCAGCAGCAGCTTCACCATCTGTAAGAAAATTGAAATATTTAATTGTGGAAGAAGCACAAGGAAGACACTTATTAAGTAGAAGCAAGTCTGAACAGTCTCACCTCCTGGAACCCACTCTGAGCTGCATGGTGCAAGGCAGTTCGGCCAGTGCGATCCGCCATGTTCAGGTTGCTCAGCTGGGACAGCAGGGTCT
Source organism: Rhadinocentrus ornatus (assembly GCA_037177495.1). Taxonomy (NCBI): domain Eukaryota; kingdom Metazoa; phylum Chordata; class Actinopteri; order Atheriniformes; family Melanotaeniidae; genus Rhadinocentrus; species Rhadinocentrus ornatus. The sequence goes on along the minus strand of JBAMHW010000015.1, from coordinate 5,427,727 downwards.
CCGCGCAGCGCGTGGCACGGTTGGCAGCGGCCACATGTAGTGGCGTCTGCCAGGACTTGTCTCGTGCATTAGCCTCAGCTCCGCGCCTCAGCAACAGACCCACTGCCCTCTGGAGAGTAGGAAGCAATCATCTGGACTTAAAACTTTCTATTTAATTTGCAGCTTTCTGCATTACCTTCAATGAAGGCAACATTTGTGAACTTTAATCTAAGCGAGCAATATCTGGGTGAATGTATGCTATAATTAGAAAATTAAGCTGACACAGAAGTCATTAAAATCCATGAAATGAAAACATACCTCATTTCTGGAAGCAGCCGCCCTGTGCAAAGGGGTCAACCATATGTGGTCTTTAGCGTTTACACTGGCGCCTGAAAGACATATATCCATCACTTGCAAGGGGTCTTAAAGATCTTGCAAAACAAAAACAAATTCATATTTAATAGTCAGAAAGAGAAGGATGCTGCAGGTTTAAAGTGTTATGCTGCTGAAATGAGGCAGCAACTAATGTGTTAAGATGACGACAATGGATAACAGAAGAGTATCTGGAAAAGATGCAGCAAAATCACCTGATTCTATGAGGAGGTCCATTATATGGACATCACCCACACAGGCAGCAGCATGAAGTGGTGTACGGCGCTCTTGGTCCTGTCAAATGGATAAATCACCAGTGGAAGGAAGAATGATGTTTAATATCCGTGTTTAAGAGGGGCTAATGTCCATTATGATATGCAGTTTCACGCTAGCTTTATGGACTTAAAACATACCAGTGCATTGACATCCTCCTTTTTGTGCAATAATAGTTTAACTTCTTCAGCATTACGATTGAAGATGGCCTGGACCAGAGGAGGCTGCAACACAAAAACACCAGCTGATTTACCGCTAATGTAATGTTTAAGGAAAAATCCTTAACGTTGATCAGGACCGATTAGTCGAAAATGATCATCTCACATCAACTGATTTCTGAAAGCCACTAAAACGCAGTTTGCCCTACTGACTTAAAAAACTAAAAAGACACATAATGCATTGAAATTAACCTTGTATTTAAAACGTTAACTATAGTGTACCACACTGAAAGTGATCCTTAATTCTTTTCCAGCAGATACACCGTGCCTGGCTGAGGCCTACAGGCCTGTTTCTCAGTACTTACGTCAGCTAGCTAAATGGCTTTTGCTAGCTAATGCTGCTACGGAGCTGGCCCTGACCCAAAGCACGGCCCAGGCTAGACTTCCAGCAACGCATGCCTTAATAAATGCAGGCACCGCAACGTAAATCGCAAGAAACGCTTTTGCGATTACCAAAATAACCATATAAGTTAATATGCACCGTAAATGAGCAGGCAAACGTCATGGGTCTAATATGCTGCGCACTACAGCAGGTCCTTCCCAGCAAATAGACTGCGCCACAGCTCAAACACGGAGCGCTTTCTTTTACTGTACCTGGTCTGCAATGTTAAGTACTCCCATCTCCCAAACTCAGCCAGGACGGAGCTCCTTCATGAGGATAAAACTTCGAGGTAAGTTACGGCACGCTACTGTATCTACCTCTCAGACTACACCCATAACTGAATGCAAACAGAAATGCGTTCTCGATCTGTCACTGTTGTTGTCTGTATCCAGTGTCTGGTCTGACGATGCTGGCTACGACGGTGCTGGTCCGCCTACAGGCGTGGCGGTCCCCTTTCTGCCTGACTTCGGTTAAATGTCGACATCGTGTGGCAGGAAAGGGTAAAACATTTGGCATTTGCCAAGATGGTGAAGATGCGAGTAGCCAAAACTATCTTGGAGACGGAATGAAAACACGGAAATCTTATTACCAAAAGGAGCTGTTGTGCAGCTGAGTTTTTAAATTAATAACTAATTTAACACTATCCCTCTTATATAGTGCACAAACGAGATAAATTCATGTAACTGAATTTAGCAAAGTTTAGGGCTTCAAGTTAAATGAATTGTCTTAGATTATACCAAATGTAATTTAGTGATAAGATCATTAGAGTCCTTAACTGGCCAGCAGTCGCTTCCTGGACATAAATAACACCAGTATGCCATACTAAAAATGAATATTTTACTATATGTGAACAAAATTGTGGTGTTTTAAAA